>JAOWBB010013855.1:0-55180 GCA_028565995.1 Ricinus marginatus
CCCCCCCCCCCCCCCCCCCCCCCCCCCCCCCCCCCCCCCCCCCCCCCCCCCCCCCCCCCCCCCCCCCCCCCCGGCCGATGCCCAAAGTCGACATCTCCAGTAGTTTCGAACGGAAGATCGGTGCCCGGAGATCCGGATAAGAGACTTTTGGCTGGAGTTCTGTCGGGGGAAGGAGAATGCAAAAAAAAAGGGCGAAAAAATCGAGCAAATCTAAGAAAGAATAAATCTCCGAAACGGATACGAACCTTTAATCTATCCGTATCCTTTTAAGCGAGTTATCGAAGACATTTCTTCATGGACCCAGTATCTGCATCTGCATTCGAATTTCGTCCGTTTCGTTTCTGGTGCGGATTTTTGCTCAAAGTACAACTGACGATGTGGAAAATGGCAAAACCCAAGAATGGGAACGAAGCAACAAGCAAAAAAATGCGCAGAATTATAAACTCTCTTTATATGTTTATCTAACAACTGAACATTCATTATCAGTTCAAGTCCATTAAAATTTCACACCTTCCAGTTTAACATCGTTAATGCAGCCATTCAATACCTGTCAGTATTGCGGTTTTTTTTTTTTTTTTATCGGAATATTGCCTAATTTTACAACCGCGTTATTATTCTCGAACAAATTAAATAAAATCTTCACGCGATACACTCAAATGTTACAGCTTAATAATGTAAAACATGTAATAAATTTTTATTAAACATTAAATGTAACTGTTTAAGAAATTAGTATGAAAAACCGGGCTAAGTGAAGCATTTAAAAAATTAGTTTTACGGCAATCATTTTAAAAGCCTTTCTTTTAAAGTTTCATAATCCGCATACGTGAATATGACTTTCGTACCTTATCGCTCTCATATCTCGCGATTCATCAGGTAAGCCGTAAAATTAATATCTGGCTAGGGATTGACGTATATTTAAATAAGGGAGGACCGACTCGAAACGCGGTAATATAAAATTCTTAATGTTTAAGCTTCAAAGCGATTATCGGCATGAACAGATCTTGTTTGCCTTCCGTTCGAAAAGTACGAATCCCAGGTCGCTTCTCACAAATCCGAAGGAGCCGGTTTTTCATTTTTCGAAGCTGCCACAAGATCTCCGCCACCCCCCCCGGGGGGGAGGGGGTGGCAGAGCCCGCTTTCCCGGGGTAGATGCACATTCGCGAGCGGCAGCGGAACCTTTCAATCGCGATTTCGCATGTTTGCGACGGAGTCGCCGGGAGGTCATACAAAAGCAGCGAGCGGACCCGGGTTAATAAACAGCTCGTAAATAACGCCATGGGAAAAAAATGGCAAATGCGGAAAATTCGCGTTTCAGCAATTAACGCAGTTTGTTGCGACTCGCAAATTGCCCTGCGAGGGTGCGATGAGTGCCTCATGCAAATTCAACGTGCGAATTGCCACAGAGATTTGCAAAATGGCTTCGCCGGGGGCTTTTTATATGTAGAAAAAGTTGATTTAGTAATCGGACCCGGCTTTCGACACTGCACCAATGATGTTGTCATTGGCTTTCCCCGAGTCTTTGTTTTCCGGAAGAACAATGCGCTCGGGATTTTGGTCTGCCCTTTTCGTGCAGTGCAGTGATGAACGTCGCCAGTCATGGAAATTCCGGACTCTTAACATTTTCAAAAAAAAAACCTTTTCGGTTCCGCGATCCAAGAAGAATGCACTTGCCCCACGGTAAATCGGTAAAAAAAAGACGCGTATGCGATATGGGTTTGAAATATTTCTCCGCAACGCGAGTTCGGAAGGGATGGAACCTGAGATGGGCTCGTGGCTGGGAGTTTTCTCCTGTCGTTCGCAAAGCGAAATGGATTCCCTGTAATCTTAGGAAAGGACGCGCCCGAAGTCAAGGAGGTGGTAAGATACCAGGCTCTGATAGATAAAAAAATGCGTCCTGCGCTTCGCTTGGGGTAAAACTGTCGGTCCGAAAGAGTGGTGGAATTGTCACCAACCCAAAGTCGCGGATTTATCCCCGGGCTGCAAAAAACCAAACTCCGAATTATAAAGCTTCAATTAATGTCCGACCATTAATTTACATCCATCCCCGCTGCGTAAACGAATAATACGCACGGGACACCCCCTGCAACGCCGCAAATTGTTGTCTCCGGGGGTTTAAGGATATATTAATGCTGTTTCAGCGCGAGAAGTGGAAATGCACGCTATTGTCGATGAAGGGAATATCATGCGACCGAAACTGATCTTCCCTCTTGCCATCGCAAGGGCTGCCTTTCTTCTCCCGTCCAAGGTAGTCCGTCAAAAAAGCCCAAGACGCTTTTGGGTGTCGAAAGCGCCTCATATCAAACGGAGAAACGAACACTGAATTAATGGGAGATTATCTGATTAGAACTTAATAAAAGGGTTTTCCTTTTTAAAACGGTAAATCGCCATTAACCGAAGGTGCAAGAGGAAAGTGGCGTCGTCAGAAAGATGCGCAAATTTTCGCATCGCCTCCCTTCGTCTGCCCGGACAGTTGCACAGCACTTTCGGAGTTGCCGCTTTCGGAATCATCCGGCGTTCATATGTGCAAACGTACCTCCTCAGTAAAAAGGCAGGGTAAGTATTTCGCTTTGCGCCGACGACCGAAGTCTTTCCAACGATCGTCCCCTGAACCTGTTGTTGAGAAGGAGAAAATGAATGCTGAACATAATTTCCCGATTCGAATTTATCTGGGAAATCGGATTTGGAATTATCTTAATTATCATCAGCAAAGCGGGTGAGAAAATACGGGGGGAAAAAAAAAAAAAATTGAACGAGGAAAAACATTTGAGAATTCTCTTGACGGATCCGCAAAGTTCCTTCCAACAGCAGAGAGCAAAAATTCAAAATGTTATGAGGTTTTCCCTCCACAATTCCGACTTAGTGGAAGCCGATGTCGAAGATTATAAATTACGGAAAAAGCCACATAAAAATGGAACATGGAAATTTTCCTCTCGCGCCAATCGCTTTTAGACGACCGAAGACACTGTCAGGTTAGGGCAAATACGACGAAGTAAAAGGCAAAATAACGAAAAAAACCTCCACCGGCGTTTTACAACATAATAATTTACACACCCAAAATGGTTTGCTGTGGAGCACGATTCGATTCCGGCAGACAAAATAACATTAAAATAAATGAAATAAATTCATCCCCGAAGTGTTACTTAATTATGTGATCCGGAATTTTTTCACTCTAACATTTATTTAAAATAGCATGACGTTAAACTTTTGTATAACCCAACCTAACATAGCGAGAGATATTTTTATGTCTTGGAGAAGTTTTCGGTCCATTTTCAGCGTCGGTTTTCACGACGCTCGCCACCTTTTACGAACTTGTTCGGTCCATCGACGCAACGCGGACGTCCGCGTGAAATAAAAGAAATTTCCGATCTCGGATCTGGGAGATTTGTCTCCGTCGTCGCTCCATTGCCTGACCGGAACTTAACACCGAACGGATTTAAATGCAACTGACCATTGCGACGGTGAAAGCTTAAGATATTTCGGAGGCCTCGGTTGAGGCACAAACCAACTTTGGAAAACTTGCTCCGGAGCGGGGATTCCGAGTGCAAACATTTCGGATTTGCATTCACGCAATTAAGTCGCAGCATATAATTACAATTGCGGCGGCTTGAAAACCTCAAGTTACCTGAAAAACTTAGTCGCGGACTGCAAAGGCAATCGCAGTTTGTCTGAAAAGTGAGATTCTTAAATCTGCGGACGGTTTTGCCACCCTTAAGAACGTTGGTTAAAAGATTCGTTCCCCTTGCGTGCGAACAGACTTTCATTTGGACGTTTTCGGTCCGGGGCACTGGTTCATTGGCAGGAGGATTCCGACAAGTTTTTCCGAAATATCACCTCGTTAAAATCATCGCCGGCATTTGACTGCGATCTTGAAGACGTCTGTGCCTTAAATAAAAACAAAAGTTCTCTATGTTGCTGGCTGAAAAAGGAAGACAATTTTATCTGTAGCCAAACAGCATGGCGTGAAGAACTTGCTTATAGTTTATGGTTCCATCGTTTTTGCCTTGGACGTACTGTTAAAGTAGGAATTAACAAAGCACGATCTGACAACCAATTGCGGCTTCGAGAGCTTTTATGGGACTCTTGGGAGAAAGAGAAAAAATGTTTTAATTTATCACACAGTTGCTGTTGCACGAGTGTAACGTATATATATATATATATGCGATAAGTTTATTAGATTCTTTTCACTTACAATGCAGTTTGACTCTTAGTTTATAAGCAGTAAGAAATTAGGCTTTGGTTTAAGGCGTGGACGACTTCAGAAGTTGGTTGTGCGAAAAATATCATTCGTGAAACTCATTTTTTGCCATTCCGAATTCTAAATGATAATGTAGCAAGTAACACGGTTGCGTAGTGCTGTTGCAACGCGAAGCATTATTAACGCTAACGACTGTGGTCCGAACAGAAATAGGAAAGGAATTCAGTAAAATCTTAATTCAACAATTAACCGCGTTAAAAAGTACATTTTTATCGATATGCCAGGCATTTCTGTTGCACTGTCGGATAATCACATTTCAGACTGGAGCATCCAACGCCGATATTTTTCAGTATAAAAACGGCGGTAAAATTCTTCAGTCGAGTCAAATTTACGGCGTCACTCTTCTCTTTTACAGGCTGCAGCAGAGAAACGTTTCCCGCTCGCTGGAGCCGCAGAAAAAATTCTCGCAATCGCGTTTTAAGTAGCCAAAGGTAGCCCGCCGGAATGCAAATCGTACCTGCAGACGCCTTCCTAAAAGGATTGCCTTTGATTTCACTAAATCAGAGAACCCTGACCCTGGAAGACCTTCCGACTCCTTAAATATTCACGAGAATTATCGTTGCTTAGGGAATGGCCACAGAAAATGGTCTCCGTCCTAAAAGCCCATCTTTAAACCTCATCCCCGCAGAATTTTCGCTGGAAAACCTTCTCCAGGAGAGTGGCGGAATTTTACGGAGAAAATTAATCCTCGAGCAGCATCCGCTGATTGCGTCTCCATCTCAAACTGTCAACCTTACACGAAATCTCCTTCGATCACGAATGTGATCCTTCGCTCCAGTTTTCAATACTCCTTTTACTGGTCAGTCTGCCTTTTTTTTTTTTTTTTTTTTTATTTTTTATTTGCCTTTCTCAAGTCCCGACATCACCATCGAACAATTTTAGGTTTTCTGAGGAACAATGCTCGCCGCGACAACGGAAAACGTCCAAGCTTGGGGAGCCGGACAAAAGGTAACTTTACATTTAGTAGTTGAAAAATAGTTCCGGTGACTGCAATGCCTTAAAAGTAATCGGTTTCAGCCGTTAACAGTTGAGAGCCAGGTTTACCTCTGATCGTCAACTGCTGCGAAACTGCCCTCCTGCGACTTCGAAAGCCTTAACGATTCAAAACTTTGGCGTTTTTCACAGCTAAAAATTCGACATTAAGTGTAAGGTTGGTTCCCACTCGATGGGAAAATCGACGATAGCTCTGACTTCCGTTCCCGGTTCCATTCGAAGACGTGCAAGAACACCGAGGGGGAAAAATGTCAGCAATGGAGTAATTGATAGCTCTCGATAAGATTGATCAGAGCCGTTTACATGGCTGTTGGGTTGTAATTAAATAGGGCAGAAAACGTTCCATTTAAGCGTTTCGAGATAGTTCCCTTCGGCCATAAATCTTGGAGCTGAAAAGGCTGATGGGAGTTCATCATCCCGACAGAGATACTTCTTCCCCTGTTCAAATATTTATTTTAGCAATACGACGAAAATTCCGATGGTTTCTGATAGATAAAAATCACTTCTTACCGTAAAGGAATTTCAGCATAAGGTTTACGCATCTCCCGTAACCCCCTCCCCCCTCCCCACCGAAGGTTCCATTCATCCTGAACCTTTCCGAGGCGATTTGTCTCGATTTGCTGAATTCCGGCTTGAAAAAGGCCTCGTACATTTCCCGTCCACTCCTGCCCTTTAAAAAGGGCAACATTCTCTAGGGGTTGGATTTCATTTTACCACAAAGTCTCGCTCGTGCAAGACGCGTGACAGCGCTGCTGCGAAGTCTTCCAGGCACAAGAACAACGTACCGGAGGAATTCTGTTCCTCGAGGTTCCCATCCACAAATCACAGACTCCCTTACGTTGCTTCGGCTCTCTCCTTAAGGTTCGAAGAACGTATTCAAAATGCGCCGGTATTTGGTTAAGTGCGAAATGCAAGAGAAAAAAACTTTTCTGCTGCATCCGGCATGGCAGTTACGCGGGTTTCCCTTTCTGCACTGTCTCTCGATTGCTCTTTGCCTCCCAGTTAAAAAAGCAACATTTTAAATTTAAGTTCAATTTATGTCAAAGTCAATGAAAATTATAAAAAAACGTCGAAACGCAAGCTTAACTTTTATATTTATTTAAATTTACATTTATATTATATATAAATTTACATATAGAATGGTTGAAATTTAGCAGAACAATCGCTATAATCACTTTACGCTGCAAAACAATATTTTTTTTTAATTCTTTTAACCCTGTCAATGGATGAATTGCTCAGAGTGCATTATCAGTTCGAGCTTTGCCCGTTATATTTTTGATATCAGGTTAAGATTAATTTAAACAAGATAAATTAATGTTCTGACGTAACGATGTATAAAAGAACGTATCAAATATAATTCCGAAAAAAATTATGTATTAATAAAGGAGGGAAATTCTTTGCAGTTTGGATGTAAGAACCTTTCCTTCAATTTACGTGGTGCTTTCAATACCAACTTTTTCTAATGCAAATGTTCAATAACTCCTTATTTTTCATCCGTGGATTCTTTTCTTTCTTCATCATCATCATTACCGCGTTAGTTTCTAAGCCGTGATTCATCAATACGTATATAAAAAGTTTAACGGAGTAACATTTTCATTAATTTCGAATATAAATAAACTGAATAAAAAATATTCGCTTCCAATTTCCCTTACAAACTGTTTTAATTAATGACATATACGATTTTCAAACTCGATTCCAATTCTTGATGTTTCCTTTTAAGAAAATTGTATAATGCGTAAGTTCAGAGCAATTTTTTAACCACCTTGGTGCACTTCTTACACTTCATACATTATTAGATTTATGTGAATCATTAAAATTTATTATTTAAAGAAATAGTCAGTGGTTCAGCAGGCAAGGCTTTTTGGTTTCGTACGCATCTAGGATATAAATTTTTCCAAAATCCTTGTCTTTAGAATTTTCAGTTTTCCCTGCGTTAAGCTGAGGTGTTCATTACGTTTTGGGTTTTTCTCGCGGCTTGACTTGAAAATAATCAGCTCCAACCGCCATAAATTAAAATCGTAAATAATTAAAATTTGTGGAAACTTCACGTTAACACAATCAATAAAAGTTTTCCGCGTTGCCGTTGGGTTTTTTTGCAATCGATGAAACGCTGACGATGCTGATACCTTATTCTGCCGCGGCCGACGCTCGGCAGTCGAAAATGATGAAAAATCCCCGTTCCGCGGATGAATTTCGAGCAGGGAACGGCGACGGCTCTTCGCCGTTTGACCATCGCTTAAACCGCGTTCAAAAATAACAGCCTTTATAAATAATTATCGTACAGATGCACGATTATTGCGGTGGCACGGTGGCTCTGCTGCGAAGCGACAAAAAATTCACCTCTGTCATCCGCAAATTTAGTGAAACAATCATACGCATCCCTCGGTTTACCTTATATTGCGGTGATTATCACATACATCCACCTCAGAAGGTTCCACGGGAAGGAGATTCAACGCGGGCGAACCTGAGCCGGTCACCACCGCAAGCAAGCCGTGGTAGAGATAACACCCGTAATGCGGACGCGGGCCGAGTGATGCCGACCGGCGCAAAGGCACGCAGGGTTGATCTCTTCGCGAGCCACGTCTGCGGTCCACCTCCGCTGTCGTTCCGTCACATTGGAAATTCGGGAAATTTGTTCAGCAAATTCGAATGGCGAGCAAACTAAATGACGGGAACAACTCAAAAACCCAAAGCTTTCTCTGGTTACGTGATTGCCCTCGCCATTATTGGGTGATCAACGTCAGCAAAAAGAGAGAAAGAGGAATCTCCCTGTGGGCTCCTGTTTTATCTCATTCCTGTTTCTGCTTCACTGGAGTCTTCCACGAAGGCACTTTAAACTCTCACCCGGAAAGAATTCGCCTTTTTTTCCTTGTTAATGCAGAGAAAGGAGTTCTCCGGGTTTCAGATGCCAATTCTCGACGCCGGCAGCAGATTTTTGTTCTCTCCTTTTGTCAACCTGAGAGAGCGCGATGTATGAAAGGTACGGGATTCGGAAAAATTCGGGGGACCCTGCACGAAAGCATTATTGACGGAGGTAAATATGCAAAGGCTTCCGTTCGACAGCGGAAAAGTCGAGTCGATTTATCGATGGAAATGACGGCGAAAGGGTCCCGCGTGGCTTCGCATAAAGCATTCGAACTTATAACCGTAAATGAATCTCCGACTGGCAAATTAATTTCTCTTATCCGAAGGCCTGGCCCACCGCTTAAAAGTCCGAAATTTTTTCCCAACTTCCAGACGCTGTCTCGATTTCGGAATTGCTTTATGCGAAAATTACAGATTGGTTTTTTTCACGTTTCAGGAAGCGGAACCGTCGCGGGGAAAAATCTTTCACGCGGTTTTCCACAAACGGCACGAATAAAAACGGGAAACCCGACAGAAGGGCTGTTCAATGCAGTGAAAATAGTCATAAATCTTTGCTGTAAAACGCTGTAAATTACGTTACGTTTGACGTATAAATTTAATATTTTCAAGTACTTTTTTTTTTTTGCAACCCGTAAAAGTTGCCTGTTGAGGGTTTATCCACATAATACAGATAGAAAAGTATAATGCTGTATTTTATTACGCTTGTTTTATCCGGTCTATAACTAAAGTACCTTCATAGCGTGCTCGACTTACAAAAGCCAACGTCTATGTCCCTCTATAATCAATAAAGTTTTTCTCGTTTTCAGACTAGCTCGGTCGTCGTTAACCTGAACCTGCCTTCCGACAGAAAGAAAAGTAATTTATGTGGGTATTCCTCTCCTTTCAGGGGCCCTAACCGCTAAAGACCTTACAATACTTCCCAATCACGCCTTCATAACCCAAACCGAAAGCCGTACTGCATCATGTATCGGTTTATGATATATAGCAGCGTTTTCAAAAATTTCCGTATATGCTGCTATCGTTATAGCACTGCCTTTGCTGACGTCGCTGATCTCCTGCAAAAATCATCTCGTTCTTTTCCGACTCCGTCGCCGATCTGAAAATCCTCTCGGATGACGAACATCCTATGTGCTGCTGCCACATGTGTCGATAGCCTGCGATGCTTAGGGTTACCAATTTTCTCTGTGCATGGAAGGGTTTGCCCTTTTAACATACCGGAAGGACGTATAAAGCGATACCGACGGCGATTTCTTTTATAGATCTCTGGTACAGCACCCCCCGTATTGGTCAACACTCCCTTATATGCACTCTGAACCTGGAGTCCATTATGAATCACGTCCAAGATATATCATCTCGCATTTTGTATTTTAGTATTCTTTTCCAGACTTTCGCTTCTTCCAGTGCATCTCTGCCGGCGCCCTAGCACCATTGCCTTCATTTTCTCGTCGCGTCCGTTAATTCCGGTTTTGTTATTCCCGCGACGAAGCCAGCTCCGCCTGCGCTCTTGTCTGCACATCGTGCGGAGATCACGATGTACCAAGTGCTGTCGAATCCGACTTAAGCGTCCACTTTCTCGTTTATCCGTCCCTCGCGGAATACAACAGATATCAAAAATAATCCGCGATCCACGAGCGCAAGTATCCCAGATTTAAACGTTCTCTTTTTTGTCACGTCCGGCAGAGGTTCGTCCCGAACGGCGAGGCCTCACATGCAGGCCTACAATCCAGTGCTGCGTTACCACTTTGAACGTGCTCTCGAATCACTTCCTTTATGTGTAGCACGGGCTTTCCGCCGAATTTAATCCAACCCGCATCTCTAAACATTTTCACTTTTTAAGATTTAAACTCGGCATTTCTCTCTTAAGAGCATTATAGTAAGTGTACAAGGAAGTTTTCAGAAGGGCTCGAAATTGTACTTCCTTTTTGCGTCTCCACCGATGCTCTCGAGGAACACGCGGAAGAGGTTTTCAGAGAGTAGGAAATTCCTTTGCGGAATTCAATTATGGTTGATCCAAATTTACATAAGAAAACTACTTTGCAATAAAAGTTCTTTACTAGTAAGAAACAAAAAATTTTTTTTTTTTTTCTCTGGCATTTTTCGATTCTGAAACTCAAGTCTGATATCGTGGAGCAAAAGATTATGAATGCGATCGTGAGAACCGATGAAAGCTCAAAAGACGGTGAGGCAGGCAATTAGAAAATGGATTTTCGACACAACACAACGATTTTATGCACTACATGCAAAAGATAATAAATAATACATATAAAAAGGTTGAAACTTATCGCATCCTTATTCGCGCTGCCGTTACGATTTCCTGAACGGTGAAGGCGAGTACGGCGGCAAGTCACTGGTCGAAGTCGTGTCTGTCTCACAGGCATTTTTCATTTTTCCCTTTCAGCACAGGCCCCCAAATTGATCGAATGGCAAAAGTTTTACATCGCACAAGCGATCTTCCTCGCCGGGGCGTGAATTTAGATGTTTCGCGCCCAACAACAGCCACGAAACTTCCAGTGTGAAATTTGAGATGCGCAAACGGAACTGTTGGCTGCGGATCCGGCACTGGAAAATGGGGTTAGCTCTAATTTGATGACGCGAGAAGGCGGCAGGTTTTGAACGAGCGTCAGGCTGCAATCCTCTTCGGCCTGAAATTAAAGTATCGGTTAAGATTTGAAAAAGTAAATCTGAAACATGGAAAACCTTTCGTTTTTGCAGGCGACAACCTTTCATCTCCGCGGATTCGTAAACTTCGGACCTTTCCCATGTTTTTTTTTGCTCCGGCAGTGTGGCCAACTATCCACCGTAGGAAGCTTTCGATCCGAGCGTTCCTGCTAGGTTATGAGAATCACGTCCGGTTCCTGCGAGGGCAACGCTCAGCTCTCATCCCATGTATAAAGTTTTATTTGCTGGAAAACTTTCTGTTTTCCTAATAAAATGCTCCTTCCATCTAATAGGTTTTTTTTTTTTTTCTCTCTCTCTTCTGTTTTGCTTCTCCGATTGTTGTTCCGGGGCGAAGTTATTTAAAAGGGAGAAAAAGAAAAAGGGATGTTCGATGTTTAGATATCCTTTCATCAGGAACTTCGTAAATTCACTGCCGGTCTATTCAATAACGAAGTTCAAAGATTTACGATGTAGGCGAGGGGGTGTGCTCCGTGATTTTACGTCGGGAGCCTGCGAATTTTCCGACTTGGAAGTTCAAGTTTCGTACAGATCCGATAAAGGAAATGCTGGTGTGTATCGAAAGTGCAGAGCACCCTCTCTGTTGCTCACGCAGCATTGCATTTAGACCAGCACCGAAGAGTACCCGGTACGGGTTCACCTTTCCGTGAAAAAAAAAAAAGACAATTAAGGTTTTATAGTCATGGAAATGTATTTTCAGTTGTTACGCTCGAACACATTGCGGAACATGAGCATCAGAAGTTCCGCTTCATCTAAATATTCAGCGTTTAGCTTAGAGTGCGGTTGTTGGAATTACATGCGGGTTTCGAGCATTTTGTTATATAATTTCAATATTTATTTTATACCGAAGTGAACATTTATCAATACCAAACATGAATGTGTGGCAGATACAAACCCGTAGAGTAAATTAAAAGAATTTTGCAATAATGCCACAGCAGAGATCTCTTCCATTATTTACGACTTTTTAACATTCCCCGCCCTTAGGCATCAATAAATTATTCTTTCCTCCCATGGTCCTATTCCTGGCAACAGCAAATTACTTCGGCCCCGTTCCCGTGCATTTATTTCCTCTTTTTTGTCCTTTAACTAGCGTTTTGATTCCTTCTTATAAGAAATTTTTCTTGCTGATTTCCCTCCGGGCCGGCTCACGATACGGGAACTCGCCCGAGTCGCACCCGGTCATCCATACATTCATTCTAATTTTTTAATTTTCCGGCATATTTGACCCCGGACCGGAATATATGCATACGGTGCAATTCCATCACTTGAACGTCGATTGGAAAATAATTTCGTTTGCAATGCAGAAAAGCCGATTTTCCAAAAGAAATTTTCATCCTTCCTTATGCGGGATGCCGCAGTTTTCTTTCCCGGCCAGCGTGATATTAATTTCTCATCCCTGCCACAAAACACCACCGATTCCCGTCCAATATCGATTGGCATAAGTCCCACGCGAAGTCCGAAAACAAATAGATAATATAAAACAGAGTTTCGTTAGAAGGAATTCAGAAACTGAGACGTATCTGTAAACCCCGTTTATTGGTACGGAAAACTTTATTTTTCCATTCGTCCGCAATGATGATCAACATTGCCGCGGATTGAGGATACGATGACTCAGTGTGTAAAACACGTGAAATGTCTGTCGAACATATAATTTTGTCCCAAATGAGACACTCAGAAAGGTTTTTGAAAGATCGCGTACCTGCATTCAGCCCAGGCCACGCTTCTGAAGGATATGGATCCAGGATAATGCAGATCTCTGCGACAGGAAAACCGGGTATGGCAAATGACCGAATGCGATGGATCTCGAATTTTACCCGTCAGCTCTCGTTCCGGCAACTCATGAAAGTTTAAATGGAAAACGTGCATTAAGCCGCGACTTTCCCAATGCAAAGTCAGCGAAGACCAAAAGCTGCAGTTGTATAATTTTCTTTTATTTAATTCTCTTGCACTGCCGCCTAATTACTATATTTCCTCGGGTATGGTAAGTTTTTCCTCCTTTTCTAACGTGAAAGCAACGTGTTGTGAATGTGTTGCAAACGAGAATTTTATTTAATTTCCCATCTGACAATCATCAGAGGTAAAATTTGTAATGCCCTCTGTATTGTGAACAAAATTGAATCAAACGAGTTGAGCGAGGCTTACGGAAAATGTTAGCTTAAATTTTCGAATTTTTTCGCGAATGGTCGGGGGGGGGGGGGGAAAAAAAGAAACCAGAGATCGAGAATCTTTTGTGCGATTCCTGTCGTGGGTGCAGCCCCGGATCTGAAAAACCGGCTTTGTACAGTCTCGGCTGCAGATTTATATTTTATCCATCGGGAAACTTAAGCTCTTTTATTTCTTTTCCATTTTCCTGCGAGAGCGCGAATAAAGGAACAATTTCATAAGTTAATCATGATGATATCTCCTAGGAGGAAACTTCCAGGCTAATTCCAGACGATTCGCGATTGTTTTCGATTTCTGCTTTTTTAAAAAAAAAAAAAAAAAAAAAAAAAATTTCTCTCTCCAGCCATAAACTTATAAACGGAGTCTGCGCCGCCTCCGCATTTCTCCAGCGTCGTGCCGGAGCCTCCGTGATGCGTGGCGTTTCATTTTTCGTTCATTTTCTGCATCACGAGACTCGATTCCATTAAAGGAAAGTTTCTGTCGATGTCTGCAGCAATTCTCCATGTTAAATTGCTACAATGCAAATTCCTCCTTTCGCTTTGAGTGCTCCAGCGCGAAAGCTCTCCAGTTCTTTTCAGTCAAGAGAGCTATTAAATTCAGTTAATACCCTGTAACACTTCGGAAAATTTATTTTACAAAAAAAAAAAAAAAAAAAAATATTCCCAGTTTGAAAAGGTTGATTTCGGGAAGGTTTCGTGAATTTTCCTTTTTTTTTTTTTTTTAGTGATTGACAAATTCGAAACCCCTGTTCTGCGTCGAAACATTGCCTCTCCTTCTCTTCCTTAGCACGTTGAAAGCAACAGAATCCGGTATCTCATATACAAATCAAACCTTTCCGATTGCCTCAATCGATTGCTCATTCCATCGATGGTCGAAAGGGAACTCAATTTAATTCTGTCAGACATTCCTCGTCGCTGATTTTTGGAGAAAATTCACCGGGAGCATGTATGATATAATTCGCGGTGGCGGCCTCAAGAGGTAGATTTCCAGCATCTCAGGAATGTTAAAGAATCGGTCCCCGCAGCCCCGGCCTTGTTCCCGACAGTAATGCAAATGCGCCGTCCTCGAACTCGACTTATATTCAATATTCAATTTCCAGTTTCTTTGTTCAAATTTAAACAAGTTTCTTGGCTCCCTTGCAGTTCGTTCCATTTCATTTAAAATTCACTTTGCTCCACTCTGTAAAATCGAAGTTTACCTACGGAAGCCCTCATTTATCCTGTTTGCGATGTTTAATTTCATCAATGCTAATACCAGATTAGTCCGGTCGCAATAACCGCACAGAAGAAACGTTTAATGTTTACATGCGCTGAAAACTAACTTGCCCCCCCCCCCGTTAAATTTTTAAATTAGTTTCAGACCTATAAAAAAAAATTGAGATACATACTAATAAATTAATTATATTTCCGAAATAACTCATATGCGAATTTATACTGATAAAGCAACAGATTTTTATCGCAATGCACATCAAAAGTAAAATCGATTTTATCATTTTTTCCGAGCACCGTCCAAATCACTGGCTTTAGAGCTGCCGCATCAGAGATAATTATTTTATTTTTTCCATTTGCGAAGGTTCACTGAAAAACGTTTCACGTTAGGTTAGCCAGAAAATTAATCCTAATCATATTCATCGTGCAGCTTTACACGGTCTGGAGCATTACATTTTTCTTGACAAACGCGGTTTGTATTTTCATAACTCTACACGCTTTCCTTAATTTTCATCTAACCTGGAATAGTTTTCTTTAGTGGTTTATCAGATAATCCAAACCAATAATTATGATATCGTCATTCCTGTCTTTAAAAGTGAGGAGTTAGTTCCTCCCCAGGGAAAAAGCATGATGTATCGGTTAATTCCTCTTCTGGAGGATCTTCTGCCGGAGCCTCTTATAGGAGTATAAGCTCACCATCCATCAGTTTAAGGCCCCAACAGCCAAACTCCTTGCGTTTTTACATTTTATTTATGTGCAGCATTGCAATCAGTCCCGGTTTTTTTTTTCCTTTGATGAGGGAAATCAGATAAAAAAAAAACCTTTTTAAAAAAAATTTTTTAGAGAATTCATCCGTTCATCAGCCCGCGCGCAGATCGCTGTAGTTGAAAGCATAAAAGAAATCGTTGATGTGCCAGGAAAAAAATCTCGGTTTCATGTTTTTGATGTTTTGATTGCGTTAAAAAAAAAAAAAATTGGTTTTAGGTTAATATACAAATTAGAAAGAAAGTTCACAGTTTTTCTTTATTTAAATCTTACATATCATTTCTTTCGCAGATTTTAATGTGATGCCACAAATATTTTTACGGCATTGTGTAAGATGATCGAAATCTGTTCTAAAGGGAAGAAAAAAAAAAAAAAGTAAAAATTAGAATGAGGCATCAGATACATCATTTTCAGAAGTCAGGACAATTTTCTTTAAAAAAATCCAGCATTAATTATATTGCACATGTAAAAGCCTGGAATTGGTTGAATAAAATTGATTTGACCGGAGTTTCCTATCAATTTACAAGTATTTGTTATTACACAAAATGCTCGTGGCCCGAGTGATATTTCCATCTAAAATGGTCATGTTTTAATGCAAACGCTAAACAGCCGGAGGCAATCATGAATTCATCATTTGATAAATGGGAAAATGTTTTGCTATTTTCTCCTATTATAATCTAAATTATTCGATTTATATGGCTCCCGGGTAGCCGAAGTGATTTTTGTTTAAAGAAATCATATTAACGGGGCGCATCGATTGCCCTCTGAAAAGTCTTCACTCCATGCGAAAATGGCTGGCCACGTGGATTGGATGCGATCGCAATGTTCCTCCGAGGGATTCAGAAAGGTTAGGTTTAACCCCCGAAACCCGCTGCAAAGGTTCCTCCTGTTTGTAATATTTTAGTATTGCTTTTTATAAGTATGACTTGCTTCGTTAAATGTTAAGTAATTCCTAGCTAATTATTGGAGAATGTAGTCTTAAGAGGAAATTTTGCCAGAGATTACTACACAGACCCCATTTGCGATTGTCTTTTCGTATTCTGGGGCAATATCCGAACTTATCCGGTTCGTATATTAATTTTATGTTCCGACAGAAAGGAAGTATTTCCCGTGGCGTATTCCTTCTTATATAAAATTTAAATTGAGGTGAAGCGAGCTTTAAAATAAGCTTCTTATTTTTTCTCAAGAGGTCTCGGCAAAGCGTCGTCCTCTAATATGGGAAAGGAAAATGTTTTAACCATTTTATCGTGAAGAGGCTCATTCAGATAAGTTGGTTAGCTTCCGGGGGGGGGGGGGTGGTGGCTCATGGAGCGACCGAAGAGCGTACATTTTTCCGTTGCCTTCCTCAATGACGGAAAATCTCACCGAACATTGAAAATTTCCGTCACTGCGGAACAGAAGCCGATTACCATCAGCAGGGCGGCTCTCGAAGCTCTTACTGATCTTCGCGGAGTGCAGGAAGAAAACTGGAAAATCTGCCGCTGCAGGGTGAAATTGTCACTTCGACAGAGAGGGTCCAGTCTAGTCGAAGTGGAGAAAATGATGGACAAAATATTTATTATTTAACCCCTAACTTAACTTTTTTCCCTTTTTTCTTTTTTACTAACGACGCCAATTTCAGATTTAATTGTGAATATAAGTTACCGTTTGAAAATGAGGGTTAAAAGTGGTCGAGATGGCAAAATGGAATAAAGAATGAATAGAAAATCAACAGCGCGAACCCTCATCGCATCTCTTCTTGTCTTTGCAAGGTTTAGTCTGTGCCTTTACATGATATTCAGGTCTCGAGACAAGCATTGTCTTTTGGAAGATCGAGAAAAACAGTTAGATAGATTAAGCCAGTTATTATATAAATAAGACAGGACCCGTGATGAATTAGATTAAGTAAAAAATTTTATGTAAGAAAATTATAAGGAAATATAAGAAAACTCGCGGCCGCTGATATAAGCGAAAGGGAGAAAAATTATTAATATCGTTATTACCCTGAAAGCGATGTTTTCAACCCTTCTTTACATCCCCAAGGTGAATTAATTCAATAATTTTATATCTTTTCATTTGCATTTAATGCATAACAACCAATTTTTTACCTCTTGAAGGGCTTAACCCGATACCGGTAATTCCGATTTCGAAATAAGTCGCAGATCACTCCCTTATTTCGGGCTGTGAGGGGTTGCTCGATCAAAAAGGGTAAGACAATGCCTGGACGCGTTTAGTCTCGAAGAGGCTCGATCGAAGTCTTTTCCTTTACGTTCCTCCTTAATCTCCTTTTTAGACCTTCAAAACATTCATCTCGCGGAACATTAAATATTATTTATACAAATCTGTTTCTTTGCCCCTTCCATTAACGATCCTCTCCCGAGTTCTAAAGGGAAAGAAAGAGAAAGAAAAATTGGGCTCCCGGATTCTTATGACATTTTGAAAAATTTTTTTTTTAACATCTGGAATGGATCTCAAAGGGAATCGAGATACTAATCAATGTTAAAAGTAAATAAATAAATCATTTGAAGCTACACAACATTCTCGGGGAAATGTTTTGCTCGAGGAATCCTTTTCGTCCTACAATCGTCAACCTTTTTTCCTTCCGCAAACGGTTACCGTAACGAGATCCTTTTTTTAACTTGGGCCCCGATTCGAACAATCCAAACCAAATATGTTAATTTATCAGATAAAAAAAAAAAAAAAAAAAAATTCATTACATTTTTTGAAAGCGGCAAAATAGGTTTTTGAACCTGAGAAGTCATTAGTCGGAATGAAGGAGAGAAGAAAAAGTGGGTTTTGTCCGGGCCGAGGGAAAAAGCATTTAAAAGGTAGAGCGCTGTCGAGGCCAAAGGTAGACCTGTCGCATCATTGTCGCGACAGGTATGAAGTGAAAATCTTCTCTGAAAATGGTCCGCGAACAATGCTAAGCCCCGTAAACCTGAAATAATTAACCTTAATTTTGCTTACGAGCAGTGTGATCGACGCCGTTTTTCCCAGCGAATCTGCCAATTGGCTCTAATTTACAAAACATTTGATGCTTTTCAACTTTAACAACTTGTTGAAGAAAAAATAAATTGGTAAAAGCCGCCTCGTTTGAGTTTCATCTTTAAAGATGCAAAGTGAGGCCTCCCAGCAGGACCTTCCGGGGGATGGCGGGGTGGTTCAGGGGTGGAACGAGCCAATTCCACTTCAACAGCGAAATCGTTCTCTTTTATGCCTTTTCCCTTTTATTGTTTCTTCTTAAAATTTCCCATTTGTAAATTTAACCGACTAACCTCAAAATCCCCGAGCAGGCCTTCGCCGTAGCTTTTTTAACGATAAATTTATAAAACGCGTGTCAAAAAATGCAGGAATCCTGCGGGTTTAACTTCTCACACCTTTCGCGATATTGTCGTCTGCTGATCCACAGATTAATGTGAGTTTCCGTAAAGTTTTTAAAGTTCTCTCAATCAGCATCTGCGGTTAATGCATAGAATGAACGTTTCGAAAACTGAAATTCTTCGCTTTTCCCTATGCACAATCAAAGGACGGTGGCAGATCGTCCAAATCCGTGGCGTAAATAACAATTTAAATCAATTTAATGCGGGAGGGGAAAAAAAACTAGATCGAGGTACAGGACGAAAATGCCGTTTTTGCAGATTTTCCATCACGCGACAGAAAATAGTTTGAAGATTTGATGTGTGATTCATTTGAGGACCATGCAAAAGTTTGAAAAAATATTTTCACCAATTGCAGTTAAATGCATCAAAAAAAGAAAGCTGCAGTAAGCTCACCCAATTATCTTCTTATCGCCTCAGTTTAACAAAACCTGTTTTATTGTGAGGGTATACCTGATGGATGCGCAACCAAATGCTAGAGAAAATTTTCTCGAGGCCTAAGATTTTGCACCGATCGCTTTCAAATGAAGAATTTTTAGGATCTGAAAAGTCAATCCGAATGCTGCCGAACGATATACAAAAGAATGACTTTCATACCTTATTTGCCTAGGATCTTTTGCTGATCGGTAAGAGAGTTGGGTCGTCGCGATGTCATGCGGCCGATACGTTTGTTTCGCCCCGAACATGTTTCCCCATCAAGATAGGATTTATATTTGTCATGTCATAAACGGTTGTGCCAATCCATCAGATTTTAATGCAGGAATACCAATTTCATGCTTCCATTCGTGTGAAGTGAAATTTTGCTTATTTGCACTACTAATCCAAATTGTTAAAATGCAAATTTATATAAAATTCCCTGGCAATTTTCAAAATTTTCCGACGGAATCGCTTCACTTTCGAGATAAATGTACGGAAGCTCTAACGAAAAAATTAAATTTTTTTAATGGGCACTCTGTGAAAACATTTTTTTTTTTTTTAATCTTTTGCGTATTGTAAAATAATATTAACATTATCAGAAACTCCGCGAAGATTCAACTAAATTGAAATGAGATTATCTGCCGCGCTTCGAAACTGGGCTGGGTGCTGACCGCAGGAAGGAGACCCGGCTCCAACTAAGATTTTCTGACATCCTCAGGGGTCGATTGCTTAAGCCGAACCAGGTTCATTCACGAACTTGAAGTGCCCATTGAGATCCGAGATCCTTGGGTTTTCCTAATCCAATTTTTCTGGCAATCTCAGCACTTAAGAAATATCAGCTCGGAACATCTCCGGTTCGTATGTAAACTCTGCGATTGGATCCGTCGGACTTAAAAACTATTGAGCGCAGTCTTTTCGGGAGATTAATCGTCCGCTGCCGAACTGTTTCGGCTCTTAAGAATTCCTGATAATTTTTGGGATCATTTACGGTAAACCTCGGCTAACGCTAAAACGACAGCGCGGACGGCCCCGACTTTTGCGCATCAAAGTCCCCGCATCTTTCCCGCCGATGCCGGGCCATCAAACCCGAAAAACGTCGACCCAAACCTGTCGAGACCTGAAATTTTCCGGTTTCTAAGGGCGGCGTTTATTTTCCCAGTCCTTTTATTCAATTGATGAGGATTAAAGCATTAGCTCCGAGTTCAATTATCAGAAAATCCTCGCCGAAATTATACTTATCGCTGCAGCATCTGCAGCTGGGTTTACCATCGTCTTTCCAACAGATTGAATTTCTCTTCTGTTATTATTTAATTTTTCTTTCCACTTCCTATCCCCGTTCACGATCGAAAAACATCGCAAATGCTTGCGGCATGGATTAATATCCCTCTGTCATGAATTATCGTAGGCAGAAAAAATTCAAATAAATTAAAAAAAATTAAAATTTTATTTTTATCTAGAAAAAAAAAAAATTTATTAAATTTACAAACACATCATCCACTGCTCATTTAATTGTCTGCTTGCATCGTTAAACGCAGGCGGTATCGCTGGATGTAACCCGAAGGGTGAAATCCAGGTACGGTTTTAATACATTTACAAAATTATAATCCGGCAAAATTTTCCGGATAATTTTTCATCCACCGGTTAATGCATGATTTTCGTGATCGTGTACGTTTTTAACGATAAATTTGTCACAGCGTTATGTGTCAATCAGGTATTCGTATCGGGGTATTGACGGGAAAGAGAAATACTGCAAATGGGCATCAACTTGAGCAACATGCAGGGCATAAAAGAGCAGAAAGCGTTGATTTTGCGAGGTGGAACGACCTCTTCTTATGTGCCTTCGAAAATTCAATTCCGAAATTGAAAATTAAACTAAAATTTCAATTATTTTCCGTTCGAAAATGTGATTCAATTAAACTTTTTTGATTACTTTTCGTTTGCGGTTCACTCTAATTTATCCAAGTTATGGGCTTTTCTAATCGCTTGGGAAAGTCTTTTTTCATGTGATGTTAAATCCGCGGTTACGTGTCCCCATAATTAACATAAGGAGTTAAAACGGAAGACGAGATCTGCAAGTAGCTGTGCTGTTGCAATTAATTATTAATCGAGACAGTTATTCACCTTTAGAATTTATTGGGGTCTGTTTGGGTTTTATGTTATGAACGGTTTCTGGATTCGAATTGCAGCATTTGTAGAGAGCGATTTTTGAGCTTTTCCCGGATATGTTACTCGTGGATTGCAAAAAATTTCCCTTTCGAGTGCCTTGTGCTTTGATCCTTTCGGTTTTTCCCGTCTTTTTTTATTTTTTAATGCCAGACATCTGTTAGATTTTCCGTTTATCTTTAATCATTTGCTACTGCAGATTTGGCATAACAACTTTCTTTCCAGAGTCGGTAGTTTTGATCTTCTACCGTGACACTTCTCCTGTTTTTCAAGTTTTTCCCATTCCAGACCTTATTTTTTACACTCCTCTGTAGTTAAACCTGTTATATTACGAAAGTTTCTTGTTTATATATGGGAAAGTTTTTTCCTCATATATATACAACGAGAACCTTTAATGGTTTTATTCCTTCTGTTCTTTCCCTTATTATTAATAAGTTGAATATTTTTCTTGCTTTTCTGCATTTCTCTGCTTGTCTAACTCCACTCGATTTGGCAGAAGAAGTGTCGAAACCATCTTTCACATCCGTCGTGGTAGTTTCTCAAACCAATTACTCGATCGTGTCCGATTGTTAGCGTGTTTAGGGGCCGACGACAGAATTTTCTGATTTTTCCATGTGAAATTTGTTTCGGGCCGCATTTAAACTGATCGCGGTGCACGTCTATCATTACCGTTATCCAAAATTCGCAGGTTCAGTTTCAGTTTTTCTTTAGCTCCGGAAAATTCGCCCAGCGCAAACATATTATGAAAATAATACTTAAAAAATTTTACTACACCACCTCGCTATTTATCAAAATAAACAGATGGACACTACAAATGTATACTGCTTGCTTTTGACTTTGAACTCTTTTTCGTATTGCCGATTCGAAATAAGAAACATTGTTCCTCGCGTACTGTAAATATGCGTAAAACTATGATACGATTATACTATAAAGCCGTGTTCGCAGTTATGCATTTATCCCATGTACTGTTTCCGAAGAAAAAATTGTCCTTTTCTTCTTTGTCGCATTAAAGTCAAAAATTTTCAATCCCCTTTGAAAATGGAACATTTGATGTGCTGCAGAAGTACCTTGGCTTTTTTATCTTAATTCTTGACGAAAATATAAAATCATCCCTAACCGGGCTTGCCAAGCACGCCCTTGCTTTTTATTAATGCACATAATTATGTATTATTTGCGTGAAACACTCTATAATCCAAGTCCTTTTCTCTAAACAGAATTAACGTGTTCGCAACCCCAAATTATTGTTCAATCTTATAATTTTCGTAGGAAAAATATAAAAGCAAATACTAAAATTTCATTTCTAACGTTTTGTTGACATAAAATACATGTAGCTCTGTGTAATAAATATATAGTTTAAATAATAAAAGGGAAATTCAAAAATCAAAACTACCCTTTCAAGAAGGTATTTTGGTGCATTTGTAATATCATTATCTCTTTTTTGTTGATCTCACAATTTAAAATATTTTCTGAAATTTTCTTAATATTTTATAGATTTTTATGTAAAAAATAGTCACATATAAATATTCAGCCATCAGTTATTCTTGCCGCATTCATTATGATGAATTAAAATATTTGTATTTATTCTATATTCGTTAAGGAGTCCCATAACATTTTACTCATTTGAACAAGCATTAGTTTAGTGCACGGCAATGTTTATTGTCATGAAACAGATATGATGCAATTTAAAAAATTTCATAAATATGGCTTTCCGTTTGGAGAATGTAAAAAAAAAAATAGACTTGCATAACCAATGAGTTTCAGCCATGATCCAATATTTTACTCATAATGTAGTTGATGGCAGGATTTGATATTATTTTCCAGATGATTTATAAGCTCTGGAATTAAAAATAATTTTTGAAAATATAAATTTGTCACGAATTTCGAATCAAAGGCCCGGGAAACGAACCCTCCCCCCCCCGATCTTGCTGCTTTTTGCTGCTACGAAACCCAATAGGCGGCAGCAAAATCAAAAGATCAGAAAATAAAAAAGGAAAACTGAGGTTGAATCGGATGAAACTGCACACGTAACCCATAAAACATTGGGGCCCTTATTAACTCGATTGCTAACTGCAGCAAATCCAAGTCGTCTCAGCCGGATGACCATCACTGTGGATCATGACTACTTCACACAGATTCGGAATTGCTCCCAGTCATCTCAAACGTGTACACAATGGAAATGTAAGTCTCGAAAATGTAAGATCGGTCATGCGGGTACCTTACACACATATGCATATATATATATATAAAATCTGTAAAAGATTCTGTTGGAAAAGATGCTTTGCCGGAATTTTACGGAGGGTCAATAAGAAGTTTAATCGATCCAACGCTTGTCATATTTTTGCCTCGGTGACGAGGTTAAACCTTTACTTTTCAAAACTTGCTGCAATCACGAAGAGGAAAAACTGCTTTCATAACCTCTGCCGTAAATCGTCAAATCGACAAACCAAGCACTCATATTAGGAGCGGCGTCCCTTTGAAAGATAAAGGCAAATTCCAGCGTTAAGAAATATTACAAGGCATTAAGAAAATGTGAAAAATTGAAACTGCCGCGCATACATCGCCCCGAACGAATCGAATTCAACTTGTTGAATGACAATCAATACACGGCAGCGGCTTTCGCCATTGCCATTCATCAAACTTTCTCAATTCAAACCTTCGGCCGGGCTCTGTAAAAAAGAACGAAGTCGCCGATATCGATGAATAATTTAAAAGCTGTCAAGTCTCCGATCATGCATATGATTGAAATTTGATCATCGATCTCGGAAATCTTTATTTCCATCCCAACTTCTTCATGCTGGAGAGCTTCGCAAGGGGCAGTGCAGCGTGCGCGGGATGGCGACCAGAAGTGATCACCTCGAACCGCGTAAAAAGAAAAGGGAAAGAAAAAAGTGCCTTCACGTCACAAAAAGATCGCAAGAAACAAGTTATTTCATATTTCTGGTACTATTATCAGGTACAAATGAGAATTTCGCCGCCTTGCCAAAATCCTCTTCCTAACGCTTTCGACGAGATAAGATGACAATGGGAGCGGAAATCTATTCAGCGGGCAAAAGAAGCTGCGAACAATAAATCATATCCGATGAGCGAATTGTGCGAAGTCGCATTCGGAAAGCGATCACGGCGGCAGAGGAAGGTTCATTTACCGACTTGAAAGGAGAGGACATTAAAGGGATACGTCAGAATTTTCAACGGCGACTCGGCCCGTGGACTCCGACAGGCGGAAAAGGAAATCGGCAATGGGAAAAGAAGAGTTTCCCGGGGGGTAAGGAAAGCAAATGTCGCCGAAGCTGCGGGGAAAACGCCAAGGAAACCTCGTTTTAATGTTCGCTTAATCGTCAGAAGGATATTGGGATGCGGCCATTGACGGGTTGAGCCCGAAAGAGGACCCGGAGATGGGACGAACGCGATAACTTTTTAATTAAAACTAAGAGTTCTTTTATATGGGAACAAGGTGACGGTGGCGTGCACTTCCCGGCGACCCGGCAAAAATTTCATCTAACCGAGATTTTACCTTTTCTCGAAGGTCCGCGGCCGATCTGGGCTGGGATTTCATCGAAATCGACGAAAGCAATTTCCTCCCGATTTTCAGCGAAGGCTTTCCGAGCCGAAGACTGCAGCGTTCCTGTCCCGCAAGTCGGCAGGAGGCAAGTCGCACCCACCCCACCCCGAAACCGAAGAAGTTTAAGCGCCGAAATCCCCGGATAAGGAATAAAAACCTGAGGGGAGGAAGAGTTAAACTTTTCCGGTTCCGGTTTTCATCAGGAGATAGGAAGGATCGTTAGGAAAGGACTTCGTTTCGAAAGGTTCGACGGGGGCAGAAAACTGAGTTCGCCCGTCCATTGACGGCCTCGTGTTCCGCTTAATAAAAAGGAAAACTCAGAAAAAACCCTCGGAAGCCGCGGTCTCCCTCCAAGTTAAATACTTCATTTTTCCACGACCGGGACGCCCCGACATTATTTCGCTTTTTCCAGAGGAAAATCCAGTTTGCCCCGGGAAAAGGACACGAGACACGATGGAACGATAAATCTCCAACAGGTTTCCATTTTTCCGAATCGCACCGGTCTGCCGGTTTGTCGGTTGAGGACCGCCGCACAGGGCGACGTCAGCGGTGCAGACTGCTGCTCCGACCCTCTGGGTGGCTGCGTTCGATTTTCGTACCCAAAACGAACGAGTGCAGGATGTCTCCGAGTGTCCAGGTCTCGGCATCCGCCATCTTCCTGCTGTCTGCTTTTTCTTTTCAATTTGACTTTCCAGTTTCATTCATTATTTTTTTTTTTTTTTTTGGCAAGAAAATTTATTCTAAATTAAATGTCGAAAACAGAATACTTGAGGTTCGATAGAAATTTCCATTTCTCCGGCTTGATCGACGAAAAATTATAGCAAGTTCATCGAAAAATTCCTCCTTTTCGCCTCCACCTTCGTCCGTGTCACTGTATATAATTATTTTCGAATGCATTTTCGGTTTTATTAAGTGTAAAGAAAGTTCAGCTTGATAGAATATGATTTTATCCTCGAACTTTTGGACTTATTTAGCGGGCTGGATGAAGGAACGCAGCTTAAACATGCATCGAGCGAACCCATTCGAAAGAGTTCAGGCAGGTCCGCGAGCTACCTTTCGGTTGCAAAATGTATTCGGCGTTTTTTCATAAACGATAAATTGAATTTTAAATAAATGTATTCAACGAGCGTGTTATTTGAATTGGTACGTGCAAAAGCTTACAATATTTGAAAATTCATATTTTAAATTTCGCTCTCATTAATTTGCCAATCTCCCGCACGAGAATTTCAACTTGGAAAAGCTTAACTGTCTTCGGCGCTCCGTTATAAAAGTTCTTGTCATTTTGATATCAATTAAAAGCGAATTTTTCCATCAAATTATACCCGATGAATATTTTAATACATAAACGCGTAATAGTCGGCGTGAGCCTTTTACGCAGGTTTCGTCAAACTGCGTGAAATTTTCCGGCAACGTTAATAATTATTCACTAATTCGACAATGAGCGTATTTTAGTATTAACTTCCCCTGTGAATAAATTTACCAAACATAATTTATAATAAACGCACAAATAAACGAAGCCTATTCTAATGAGCAAATCATTTATTCCTCCCCTAGCCGAAGACCAACTTCTGTTCTTAACATTTATACATTTTTCAACCCTTTTCGGCTTCCACATTTGTACGACAGTCATAAATAAGAAATTAACTTTTATTATTATGCATTGGGAAGTATCTTTCTCGGGACAGCGCCTTCGATCTCCGAAACAATCCCCAAATGTGCTACCCAAAAAGAAAACTTTCAACAGAATACTTTAGCGTTGTTTCCTTTCTTTAGGGGGAGGAAAAAAAAAATGAAATATTATTCTTTATTATTTCGACGTTATTGTTGTTACACCGATTGACGGAATCGAGTTCTATTGTTCTACAGCAGAATTTCCCCAAACCGCTCACTACCAGAGAAAGGACAAAACAAGAAAAGCCGTTTTCTGAAGCCTTTTCTGCCTTGACGGGTTCATTATTATCTCTCCTCCGGAGTTGTTTCACCCGCATCATTAAAGAACATTTTACTTTACATTACCAAGATCTTATTTTCCTAAAGAAAATAATGTTAACAACTTTTATTTTTTTTTATAACGAACAGGATCTTTTTTTCCTTTCTGGATTGCCGAAGCCTGAATCTGCTTACAACTCTGGAAATCCCTGTTTTTTTTCCAAAAAAAAAAAAAACAGGGATTTATTGGACTTATAAA
Source organism: Ricinus marginatus (assembly GCA_028565995.1). Lineage (NCBI taxonomy): Eukaryota > Metazoa > Arthropoda > Insecta > Psocodea > Ricinidae > Ricinus > Ricinus marginatus. Next base: position 26,609 of record JAOWBB010013855.1, read on the forward strand.
GGGACGAATTATTTTTTTTTTTTTTTCCCTGAGAGCAACGAATTCCTTTTCGGAGGAGAAAATTGCAGCTTAGGACGCCGCCGAAAAATTGCAAAATTCAGCTAACGATCCGAACATCCCCGCGCGTTTAATGGCGCACGGGATGAATCCCTAATCCGATGCATTTGTCAGATGGAAATTTCGCAAGTGCCTTATCTGCGTGCCGTCAGCGAGATTTCCGATCCGAGAGAAAGAAAATTTCGGAAGGACCGAAGGGAATTTGAGCAGAGGCAAGGAGGGAGGCAGTTGCACGGCGTCAGCGAAGAAGTGATGCCGCTTCGGAGGCAGCAAAAAGTGCGGGCTCCGTATTCGAAAGCCTTCAGCGGAGGGAGTTAAGAAAGTGAAACCGTCGTTCAAACTTTACCTAAAAACGATTTTAACTTCAAAGGAAACTTTCATAACCGGAGCTTATTGCCCATTCTTAACGCCGAATAAGATATTTCCAGCTAACCCCCGAAAGCAGAGCCGATTAACGTTTTTCTTACGTTACATCTGGTTACATTAAGGTGGAATACATTTAAACGTCAACGTGTTCCATTATGATCCGCAGAAAAGTTTCAGAAATTATGAATGGGCACTGTTTTAGCAAAAGCCTTCTTAAAAATAAATCTCGTAACTTTTTTTTTTTATGCTTCACGTTATGAAATTAAAACAAAACGAAAATTTAATCGAAATCCTTCGCGTCTGATCGTAAAAAAAAAAAAAAAAAAAAAAATTCTCCGTGTTTCAAAAGTGGCTTTAATTAGATAAATAATGGTATCCCGTACCTTAATCTCTTTCTGCAGCGAGATGTTTTTGTCGAAAATTCAAAGGCATCTTTTGCCCCGAATATTCAGATTCCCTGCACAACGCATCCCGGGGCATGCGGGTGAGAGTTGTTTCAAAAAGCATCGGGAAGGAACTCGCCGAACGGGCGATGTCGTTTTTTTCATTCCAGTTGAGCTTCCCCATGCACGACCGCACAGTCTCGAGAAGGAAAAATGCAGCTAACCGTCCGGGCAATTCATATTTCGTTGGCCTCCGCGTTTTCATTTCGGTGGCAGAAACACGTCAGACAGGTCCGCGGACCTCGGTCAGGTCGGAAAACGGAAAAATTTCCTGATCGGTTGCGGTGGTTCCATGCGACGCAGTCCCAATGGCGGGACAGCCCAGCAAAGACGGAAGCAAAAAAAAAAAAAAAAAAAAAAGGAAAAATTTCCTGCCTGATGCCGGAGATCCGTTTCAACGGGGAAAACAATTTGTCTTGGGTTACAAGCCACGGACAGCGACAAACGGAAGAGAGGCTTCTGCAACGGGAAACGTCCCGCGGGAAATCTGAATGCGTCAGATAAGTGAGACGGCAAAAGCGTGCGTTTCCAGCCAGCGGAAGACATCCTTTCCGACCTGCGAAAAAAATTTCTCCCCGGTATCCGGTACCGCCATTTACGCCGAAGACAGAAACTGCTGAATTCGACTGTCGGGGCCGCTCTCCGAAAGCTTCCAACCGTCCCGGCCGGAAACCAGCTCGCAAGACATTTGCGTATTTCGTATAAAAGTAAACAGTTGGCAATAACAAACATTGTAAATGACTTAAAACACGAAAAATCGAAAATGCCTTCTATCAATTTTGCACCAGTTCCATATTAATTTTTCCAATCCAGCCCTCTTTTGAATCTTTGACAAATTGTCAAACAATTTTTTTTTTTTTTTTTATTTGAATTATGCGCTAATATTGTAAAATGTATTTTTTCCTTTCGTCAGCGAACGCAAACAGAGGTTCCATATGCCACTGGAACCCACGGGGTACGGGGGAGATTTGCTTTGAAGGTGGATCAGTTTTAAATTATTCCAGTTCCGAATAAAATTTCTCCAAAAATTAATTTCCATTTTTTTCTTTCATGTTAAATTCGCGGAGGAGAAATTGGCGCAAAAAGGAAATTTCCTTTCGAGAATTTATGTACATAATATATACAGTATTTTCGCTGGAAATTTTTTTCATAAATATTCGAGGAGTTTTGTTCCTCTCAACTCTTGCCACCCTTGCCCTCGTCCCACACTTTCCTCGCTGCCGCGTTTAGGTTGAGTCCCCGCGGAAAAACTAATTTCAGGCACCTTTCGTGCCGGCGCACGCGATCAGACTCCCCGGCTCCTGCCTTTAAGGTTTCCCTTCGGCAACCCCCCCCCCGGTGCTCCCGTCACTGTCCACTTGCGATCGCTGTTGCAAACCCGCTCCTCGGCTGCGGCAAACATTTTTACGTTGCTTTCGCGTGCTTCTGTTATGAAACGAATCAAATCGATGCGGAATCAATACATTTAATCATAACTCCTTATTGCGTGATCCCGAGCATAAATTATTCGTCAATCAAATCGAATGATAACGTGCCACGGTCCACACTTCCGTATCCAGTCTTCCTTTCCGTATTCTAATAAAAGCGAGAATTTTCCTAGTTTCCTGCGCTCCGGGAGGGAAAAAAGAAAAAAACAGCGAAATCTCCGATTCCGGGCCTGTCCATTGATTTCCGACTGCAGCGATCCACAAAGGAAGCGTTCCGGTACCTGAGAGATGGCAAACGTATTTACCCATAAAATTGTAAGCGGAAACACCCCCCCCCCACCCCACCCCCATTCGCTTAGTCCACGTAAAACGCAGTCCTTACGGCGAGTCGTAAAGCCGTGGTCGCTCTTCGCATTTCCCGATCACGGACATTTTCCTGCATTTCTGGAACCTGCAGGAGATTAATTTTAAACTTGGTTCGCAATGTTATCCATGCGTTCTGTGCCGCAATGGGAAAAAGTCGTCGGAATGTCTGCCTCCGGATAAATCGATTCGAGACAATTAGATCGGTTCCAGCAGTCTTGGAAGCGCTGTAAAATTTTTACTGTAAAATTATAAAAAAATTTTAAAGGCATTTTCTCGGTCCAAACGATTTGGAATTTAATGAAAATCAATAATAAGAGTAAACAAATATTGTAATTTTTTTTCAAAAACGAATGGCGGAATGGTTAAAAAATGCATAAGTTTAAGACCTAAAACTGTAATTTCTCCTTCTTGATTTTCGCTCAAATAGCCTCAATCGATGAGCTTGAAAAATTTTGTCAGGCACACGGTTTAGACCTAAAGCCATTAAGCTTCCTCCATTTCGTGAAATCAGATCCGATTCTGTAGATGTGAGGAGTTTTTAATGCACAGAATATAATCTTGCAGTGAAATTTCCAAAAGTTTTAAACTTTCCGCGCTTTTCTACATCAAAAATCGGTAAACATTGACCTCCGAGCATCGAAATCGGTAATCGACTTAAATTTCGAGTTTCTTTTCGATAAAAATCGCGCAATTCGTTGGCGATCGCTGACAAGTTCCGACATCATCCGCAAAATGTCTTACTTGCCGCTCTCATTCGATATTCCGCAGTGAAAAATCATCTTTAGTGGAGTCTCTGATCCTCGGCACATTGTTAAATTAATTTTAAAACGGATCAGTTAGCTAAATCCTTCGCGTTAAAATTTTATTTCTCTTTCCAGGTCCCGGATTCTGGGGCTTGATCAATCCTCAGTGGAACCTCTGCACAAAAGGCAGACGGCAGTCACCGATCAACGTCGAGCCGGACAAGCTCCTTTTCGATCCGTTTCTAAGGCACATACACTTGGACAAGCACAAAGTCAGCGGTACGCTGCACAACACCGGTCAATCCTTGATCTTCCGAGTTGACAAAGACGGCAAGAACTACATCAACATCACGGGCGGCCCCTTAGCCTACCGGTATCAATTTGAAGAGTTTTACATCCACTACGGCACTGAAAACCACGTCGGATCGGAGCATCGCATCCACGGATATTCCTTCCCGGGAGAGGTAACTTAACTTGTGCAACCCTTTGACAACCTTTGGCAACAGACATACCTAAATGGTTGTTGTTCGAATGTCGCAGCGGAGCAGCTTAACGTCGGAGCTTTCGATGAAGGCGGACCTGTCTTTTTTACTGTGCTGTCGAGTTTTTCACATTCAAATTAAATTTGAATCATCAGTTGGAATGAAAAAGTTTTTTAAGCGTGTTCAATTTACCGAGATTGCCAAGAAATTGGCTTTCTTCCTGTTGGCTTTCAGGTGTTTAATCCAATAACAATATCAGTTTACGGATTTCGACCGTCTTTCCGATACCTTTCTTCCTACCTAACCTGTAAATTTTTATAAAAAAAAAAAAAAAAAAAAACAGAAACTTGTAATTTCTGATGTAAACTTTACACAAAAACGATAACGCTAAAAATACGAACATTAACTTAATTTTATCTATCAATCGCATCTCGTACGCACTAGTTCATTAAAATTATCATACGATATAGTTTTTTTCTGTAAAATGGTTGCAGTTTATGAGGAAATACTTGTCATCTACGTTAAGCTTTTATCCCTCGGAAAAATATGGTGTTATAAGAGCTTTTATCGCTTGCCCCGGGATAAGTACAAGGTATCTCCGAATCATTAATCGATCGAGAGACTAGGAAGAGTGAAGATCAAACCCGTGCACGGATTTCGTGAAACTCACGTTAATAAAAAGCAGCCTGGGGTGAGCGAAATAATGCCTTAAACAGTTCAAAACGTTCAATATTAGAAGAAGTCCATCTGGATAGTGAACATGGGTAGAGGCGAATTATCAATAAACATCCGGAAGCTAAGTTTGCATGGAACCGCAAAAAGAAAGAAATAAAATGAAACTGCTGAATTGAGATCACTGACATAAAAGAACCAAAATAAGAAGCAAAGCAATAAAATTCAGTCAAGTATCCAATAAACGATTTATCCCCGTGGTAAATCTTCCTCTCCTATATATTTTTTGGAAAGGAAAAATGTCTTACATCAAGTCACAGGTTCATTGAATTTTACTCCATCTAAATCACTGAAATACGTTTTTATTCTTTGAAAATTCGTAACATCTTAAACAGTTTTTTAATTTCGCCATTCTCATTTCCATCTTATAGAGAGAAAAAAATTTTAGATATCTCAAAAAATGTGAATCAAAATATACGAAAATAATTTCTCCTCGTCTCTATTTACCTTTGAGTCAAACGGTACGAAATTACTCACGGACTCTTGGAATATCACTCGCACACCAAGGGATGAGGTAGCATTCACAGCTAATTAAGAGAGAGCCCTATTAAGGCAAAACCCATCTAGAATTAATAAATGTAAGCGAAGAAATAGATGCCGCTACGGCAAAATGAAGAAAATCGCTTTAGGATAATAAAAGACACAACGAAACGAATCGTAAAAACAGAGAAAGAATGTCGCCTGCAGCACACCTCGGCGACTACTGCAGAGGAACAAGACGGTTACTGACGAGTGCGGAATTTTTGCACGGAACTACACTAAATTGTGTTCATTTCAGATTCACAATCAAGGGCAGAATTGACACCACTTCTAAGGTCTCGTCCCGGTAAGGGAAGCACTGTCCCTGAAATGGTAGGTTCGATATACATTAAGTACCAACGAAAAATATCAGACGATTGTCGATGACAACAGGTATTTCTTGATTGACCCCGATTTAATTAATTTTAATTTATTATCTTCTTAATTGAAAACTGCCACGATGGAAAAGTGTTTAAAAATGGACCAATGAAACCAGGTTTTATTTGTAAATTTTTAGAAGTAAAAATATCATCTGCTGAAAACGCCTTAGTATGTAAAAGTTTAAATATGTGATTCCCGCTTTAGAGATAAAAATAAAGGAAGCAGAAGCAAAATGTAATAAATGTTTATTACTATTAACTGTCTTGGTAGTACTCTGCAAAGTTATGGACCTACTTGTCTCGTAAATACCCATTGTATTGAATTGTCGTCTTTCATCAAATACTTATCCAATAATAAAACGAAGGTTTATAGCCTACTGAGGCTCGTAAAATCCCGGCTAATAACAGAGGGATGATTTTCTTTGTGGGAGGAAACGTAATAAAGGAGAATTTTAGTTTTTCTTTTTATCCATCCGTCCCTGACGACAGTGACGGAACGAAAAAAAATCAGATTCAATTCCACTGTAGGAAAAGGAAGTCTCGCGAACAAATCATAGCTCGAGATAAATAGAATCCCATTTCGAACGAAGAAATGTAAAATACACATGGAAGAAGCCCCGGAACAACGGGGACAACAAAACACTTTTTTTGCTGAAATTGAAAAAAAGAGAAAAAAAAAAAAAAATGCAACTTTTAGGTTTCCTACCAATCTTGAAGATCCTGCTAAACTAGTTTTTCAAGCTACAATGGATAGGTCATTGAAGATGTTATGTTCCGTCAACATTACTTTGGGCCGAGAAGTCAATATTTGAAAATAGTGCGCGTTTGAGAATATCGGGCATTGAAGAAAAGGCGATGGAGCATCGTCCTCAACCTTTCTCGACCCAATTGTCATCTTAATTTAATTTCATGAGTCTCTCTCCACCCGAAGGGAAGATCGAGATTTCGGAATGAAAAACGAGGAATTTCGCCGACATGTACGCCCCGGCGCCGCGGCAAATGCAAATGAAGAAGTTGCCGGAAACAAGAAGTTTTTCTCGTGCGATCAAGCAACGATCACGATGCAGCGAAAGAGATCTCTGGCTCGACAGAGTCGGGTTAAACCCGAGGAAAGTCTCTGCAGGGTAACTGGCTGTAACGACAGGAGAAGGTTTTCTGCGGTTTCCTTCGATCCCTTTCGAACTCCTTCGCTATCTGCCCTTAAGTTGTCCGGATCCACAGGAACGTGTTAATCGCAGGAGCACGCGGGGCACAAATTCTCCCGTCTGTGCTCCCGTAACGCGAGCGAACCTTGTTTCGAAAGCTCTCACGCACGGAGGCAGCACGGGAAAGAAAGGTTCCTGCATTTAATTATTTAGTTTTTAGTAGGTCCCACGCGGTTTTTGTCAAGACAAAGCCACTTTTCACGCATGCCGCACATGGCACACTTTATCCCGTGTTCGCACCCCAAAGCGGTTTGAGGTAAATTAAATTAATATGCCATCAGCATTAGGCGACGAAAACGCCTAAATAAGCTCTTATTTTGGCGCAGTTTATGTGTTGGGGAAAAGCTCAGATTTAAGCGAAACAGCAATCTCGGAGCTTCTCTCGATTCGAGCGATAATCACTTCGTATTGACATGTTTTTCCGATCCGGACACCGCGGCAAGAGCGACAAGATTTTGAGCTGGGAAATCGCCGGCAGCAGCAGGATTCCCCGTTTATGTGCTCCCGGTTTAAAAAAGCAAACTGTTCGGGGTGCTTAGTCAGCCTGAATGGCTGCAATAAATCAAAAATGATCCTCGGGAGGTGGATGGAGAAGGCGTTAAGCCCTTTCCTCTACCCCGTAATTCTCTCCGCAACGTTTCCTTCTCTCTGGTAACCCATTCAGAATATCTTCTTTTTATTTTGCCTTTTCAAACGATATTCAAACGACATTTCTCATTTTCGCGTACCTCCGGATTTACGGGCCTTATTCTCAATGGGAATATTCGACAAGTGGAACTCGCATTCGGTGGCACGAGGCCGTTCCACGGGAGGAATATTTCAATACAATATTTTTCGTGTCTAGTCTGCTTTACTTTGCAATTTATTGCAGTCCCAGACTCGATAAATCGCACCTTGGAAAGGAAAGCCAGAGGAATTAATTTTACTCGGCTCCTTAAAATTTTTTAAATTGTTTTTACGCGCTCAAAAAGCACAACTTAAGTTTCATCGCCGACTCGCCGTCTGTTCTGAAGATGTTCTGAATCTGAAGCGGCGTTTAGATCCGTTAATAAGAATCCGGGAACAAGAATCGTGCAACAGCTCCACGGAGAAAAATATCACGGGCAGGAAATCAGCCTCCGAGAGGAAAAATAGATATTTTGATGAAAAGCAGAAAAATCGATTTGACTACTGACGGAAGATTTACAAATTGCGTTCCGCACACAAAAGAAGATACAAAGGAACAAGCCCTTTGGACAGAGGAAGGAAGAGAAAAGACTTCGATGCCCATTATGTTGAAAATCAGCAATGGAGTCGTGAGATGAAAGTTAATGTTTTTCAACAATGGGAAACGAGGTTCTTCAGTACTTGCAAATGAACAATTGAATTAGCAGGTCTGGATGATGTGCGGCATTAGAAAAAAAAACAACGGCGACGACGCCGTTCGTCGCTGCCGCTCCCGTTGAATGATCCGCTTAGAAAACACGGGAAAAAGAAGAGGGCCGGAAAAAGAAAATGAAAATTTTCTGCCTGCGACGGTGAGAGCAGGCGTAAGACTCCGGGATTGCCTTAAGAAATTCAATCTGACCGAAAAGGCAGCAGGAAAAGTGCGGAAAATCGAGATTTTTTTCGAACGGGGCAAAGTCAGCAGAGGAAACGTTCGAAGAAAAGCGAGTCAAATTGAAGTAACTGAATGCGGCTTGGGACGATGCGTTGGAGAGGACGTCGGGGCCGTGAAAATGATGGATGAAAATGGAAAACAACTTTTTGAACATGCCTCGCGGTTTAGGTGAATCGGGCGAGGATGGATGCCGCCTCTCGCAGTTTTTCCGCGGCCCAGTAACGATCCGCTGCCAAATTCTTTTTTCGGCGGCGGATAAAACCGCTCGCCAAACCCCCGAAAAGCGCAAGATAAAATGGTTTTATGCGGATGACACATGTCAACGCCATCCTTCAATCTCGACATCTCTCGAGACCGTTGCAGGGGCGACGAAATCGAAGAGCTTCATCCACTAGAAGACTAAAAATTGAGCCTTTTTACAAAGGAAAGGCGGAGATTTTCCCAGTGGATGAATTACGGCCTCAAATTGTCCTCTTAGCGTGCTTGCCATCCTCGAAAAACTTTTAAACGCCATGTGGTGGTTTACGCTCAAACTTTGCGTTCGCCCCCAAAAGGCTGCCTGCGTCGGAATCTGATCTCCGATCCTGCAGAAGACCCCCGCGCTTCCACCGAGAAGTGACTAACACAGAGAAAAACCTGAACGAGGCAAAATTCGGTCGTCATCCATTATTTTTAACCAGTCTTCAATTGAAACCCCTAAGAATAAGTGTCACTGCTTTTCGCTCCGGAAGATAATTCAAATCGAGTTTAACGTGACTAACGGGGTCTCAAAGAAAAGGCTTTGAAATTATATTTTCCCAACTAATGAGAATGCATCGCACAATGGGAGCGCCGTCCTTATTTTTGCGAGATAACTTCAAAATTGGCTTTCATCCCTTCGAAGTGATGGAAGGGCGGAAGATTTTCGCATTTGGAAAACCCCGGGCTGCATCGAAGAGGGACGCGGCTTCTGATCCAGGTTCGGGCGAGCGCGAAAAAAAAAAAAAAAAAAATCCACCGTTGCGCAAACTGCTTCGCCTAGGCACATCTTTCATTCGGTACTCCTTGGATGAAATCTCCTTCGATACCTTTTTCTCGGGGTTCCCGAAAAGCCCCGAAAGAGCTCATTCCCGACCGTCAGCGATGATTTAAGCCCTTTTCCCGTCCTCTGCTGAACCACTTAAGATCGAAATCGGAAATTTTTCTTCCCTTCTTGCCACAAAAATTGATCCCCGGGGAATCGGGGATGATCGCGGCATCCCTCTCCGTCATAAAATCCTTCCCAGATATTGACAGTCAGTATGAATTAACTCGGACCGCTCCATATATTTCCCCGGTTATCTTCGCTTCGTGTTCTGCATTGATTTTTACCGGGAGTGCGACTCGATATTTTGCTTCGCTGACGCTGAATTTATCAATTCGTTTCACCGCGAATGAATGTCTCGGAAATGCATTTGAGCAAAGGAAAATATCTTAAATATTATCAGATGGAAATCTCCATTTTAATATCATCCTGTTAGTTTTGGGTTTTAATAAATTAAACAAATTTTAATCATATTTCCTGTTCGTTTTTCCTTATTCGAAGGGCCCTCGTCATCCAGCACCTAAAGAGTGCCATTTTTTTTTTTTTTTTTTTCCTTTGAAGAAAATTTGGAGACACCGTTGCTAATGACGGACGATTCTTCAAAAGGGAGAGAAAAATAGAAGTAAAAACGCTCATCGTCTCGCGAAAAAGAATTAACGCTTGTCATTGTATTCTATCAGGGCCATAGCCGAAGATGAGGCATCCTCGTTCGTGAGCGACTTCTCCAAAAAACAGAATATACTTAAACAATTTCCTTATCTCCCGAGAGCATGGTTCGATTCTTAGCCAGGAGAGCAGAAAGATAGCACACCGAAAAAGAGGACTTATAAATGTGGATCTGTCTCATCTTCACACATTGAAAAAACAGGGAAAAACGCAAAATGTTAAGCAATGCTCTTATGGTAAATAAAACAGATTTGATCAGGCCAAAGATTTCCGATTCTTAACCCTTGCTTCAAAGCGCCAAATAGAGAAAAGCAGGTAACGTAGGAAAAACTAAATTTGTGAGCGATAAAAGTGTCAAGACGGGAACGGTGCCGAAATCAGGTTCACGCAGTGATAACTCAATATTTAACGCTGGCGTAAAATGATGGGTTTTCATATGTTCCGAATGCTTCCCCCAAAGCAGTTAACCACCCTCCCGGTTCCCGGGCGGGAAGTCGAAGATTTTCGATCCACACATTAATCAGATGAAGAGCAGAACGGAAAAACCACGACTCGGTGGCTGCATGAGGAATCGGGAACGATAATTTCGTTTATTCTCTCTTCCAAGGACCTGAAATTTTTCTAAAGTCACCCCCGTCAACCCCCTAAGCTCCCGGTGTCGCCACGCGTTCAGCCGTGTCGGCCCGATCTGTATCCCGCATCCGCAGTTTCCCTCCGTCAGCTTCGAGGGGCTGTTCCGAAATTACGACATTCGGTTTTACCTCAGCAATTCAAATGTCTTTCTCTTCCAGATCCAGCTGTACGGTTTCAATGCGGAGCTGTACCATAATATGTCCGAGGCTCAGCACAAATCTCAGGGGATCGTGGGGATATCCCTGATGGTTCAGGTAAGACATTTCGCACATCTTCCCTGCGTGCTTTCTGCGGTCTACCTCAAATCGGCGAAACGCGAGCCGGAGCTGGAAATTATTTCCAGCTATGACTCCTGCAAGAATTGAGAAGGGCGTGTCCGCTGGAACGAGAGACCATTACCGTGCAATCGACCCTTTCGGGGTTATTTGGACTTATTCATTAAGAAAATCCCATTCGATGAATTCCAAATCTCTCTCATTACTCTGGAACAGTTTTCCAGCAGTAAAAGCCATTTTCCCGCGTTGCCGCCGAGGTTTGGTTCCCCCGTTCCGTTGTCTGTTCGTCCCCCGTCCGTCTATCCGGCTCTGGCGAAGCCGCCTTCTATTCAGCAAGACGCTTCTTCACAAAGTGGGATTAGAATTTGATGCAATCCGATCCGCGATTTGCCGATTTCCTCTACCTGGAGAAAAATTCCCCTTGAGCCCGATGGTTAAAAACTTACATTAACCAAACGAGGTGGAGAGCATGCTTTTTCTGCAGTCCCGGCCCCTAATCTAGAGAGGCGCCTGGCGTTCGATGCGTGCGCCGCAGCATTTTCCACAGCGGGCGCAGTAAAGAATGTGCGAATTTCTGTTTTCCCGCTGCAGCAGAGCGAACTCGCGAAGGATCAGATAAATAAAATCCGAGGAAAGGTTTTATCTACCGCCGCAGCACCATCAATCAAACCATCTCTTGGGATGTTGAATGACTTCCAGTTCCCCTTTCGGAACGTTTTAATCCAGTGAAATTGCACTAGTTGAGAACTTCCTTTCCATGCCCAGGTTTATTTCCCGTCCAGAATGTATCGTTACCGTTCCAGTTAATATTTTCATTCGGAGCTTTGCCTCCTGTCAGTGAGGCGGATTTTACCGAAGAGGGAAATTCAAAATTGTTCTCGAAAATTCATTTACGCAAAGCTAAACACAAATCCGGGGGAAAAAAAATTTAATCAATTTTCACGGAAAATATTCGCATTACCCACTGCTTTAATCTTGGCTGAATGAAAAAAATCCTTTATCTCTTGCAGACCTAGAAAACCTGCAGGATAATATGTTGAAAACGTAATATTTATTTTAAATTGATGCTGTGTAATATATCTGAATAAATATTTGTATGAATTTATCATTTGATTTGAGTTTACTTCATAGGCGCAGACGCTTCTCTAATACTCGTGCAAATAGTGAAACCCCGAGATTGTACTTCATCATACATGCACTCTTGTAGATATCAACCGGCTGGAGCGGGGCAGTCCATAATCTTAAACTGAAATACATTCCGCCGTTTCTTTTCATTTCAATGTTAATTTCGAGGCAAAGTCTTTCCAGGAGGAAATTTGAAAACGGCAAACGCACTTGAAAAAACCTGTAGACCTGTGTATCTCATATGTACTCTGCGTCACGCTTTTGCACCCCGATGCCTCCGGGGGTGAAGCCTTTCTTGCCACTCTCAAAATATTTTTTAAAATTTTTACTTCTGGGATGAAATTTTTGTACATTTCCCCAGAAAGTGCTCCCGTTTCCTTTTTGCCAGCTTTTAGATAACCTTTCGGAAGATGAATGCAGCACACTAAGATTTATTGTATCCCGGTTGTTACCTCAAAATTCCTCGTTTTTAACTAAGTACAGAATCTGTCAATTTCAGTGCGCTTTATCATCCATATTTTTCAAAGACCCTCTGGCGCAGCGAAAATTAATTCTAAGGAGAACTATTTTCCGTATATTCGCTCCAATTTACGTGTGCTACGTCGGAAGAACCATCGGATGTAGCGGGAGAGAACCTCTCCGGTGCTGCGGCTCGTCGTCGCACCGTCAGCCTGATGAATCCGCTTAAATCCATGCCACTTTGAACAACGCAAACTGCCAACCTTCCAGTGAAGATTATTTGCCTTTCTTTTTCCAGATCGGCGAAACGCCAAATCCGGAACTGCGGATAATCACGAGCACGTTTAACAAAGTCCTGTACAGAGGTAGGTTTTCCCGTGAACCGATCAAACACCTCTTTAAAATTCAGTTTCGAACCAGAAGCCGGCGCTGGAAAAGTTATGACACCCGGGAGCCTGATGGTACAACTCGATACCAATTTCAGGTGCCTATACTCCCATCCGACACCTTTCCTTGCGGAGCCTGCTTCCCGATACCGAGCATTACATGACCTACGAAGGTTCGACAACCCATCCGGGTTGCTGGGAGACAACGGTCTGGATCATTCTCAACAAGCCAATATATATAACGAAGCAAGAGGTAGGTCTCTCTGACATTTCCCCCAAACAACACTTTAAAGAAGGATTAATAATTTAATTGAATAATTTATTTTCCTGTCGATTTTACCCTTGCTCTGTCGTTCGTTAAAAAATCAAACTGAAGCAAACAAAGAAGGCGAAGCGAAAAGCGACAGCCAACAGCGTAATGAAGCATAAAAAATTAAAATTCTGCGGAGCCTTTAAATGCGGAGCTCGAGGAGCGTTTCTTAAAGAAACAATGACAAAAGAGCGAATGAATAGAAGTTGCCTCGAACCGAAGCTGTGAATAATTCACAACGGTCGAAATTTCAATTTTTCATATCCGATCGAACCAACAGCAAAGGAAAAAGGGAAACCTCCGTGGAGACCACGCGGCACAATATCCGACAGGGAGCAATCCTTGCGGCCGGCAGCGGACCGTTCAGTTGCAAGTTCTAAACACAAATTCGAGAAATTTTACAACTCAAGATGCAAAATTTTACATCGTCCTATGTAATCAATATTTGACGCGCAAAATGTATTTTATTTCATAAAAAAAAAAGAAAAAAAACGGGTTAAAGACGTTCATAAAATGTGGTGCACCGAAAAACACAGTTGCTACTAATCCGCCAAATAAAAATACCCAGTTAATATTTACTAATACAAAATTCTGTCGCTGATTATGGATGTGTAAAGAACAAAATGATAATGAAAGCATCAAAAAGCAGAGTTTTATAAATGAAGCACCCTTCGATGGTTAATTCTACGTCTGAGAGTAAGCCCTGCGATGTTTATTATGACTGCGTTAGGATATGGGTTTAAGCTACGCTCCAGGTCGGAGCGACCCGCATGGACTCCTGGACCCTCGGGAGACTCTGCATGGAATTAGCCGCCGCTTGGTCTCCTGGCCTCCCGTGTTTGAACGAGACCATAATGAAATTTGCAATTTATAGAAACCGTGATTAAATAAATAACATTTGCTCTAACAAACAAATAATCGAAAATCGATTGGAAACCTGGTTCAAGGGTGCACACTGCTACGAGGGTGGAATATGGAAAACGTCAGAATCTGTTTCGCCCTTTCGAAAGCTCTCGCCGGAAACGCTTCAGGAGGAATGCACTTGCGGCGCGCCGGAAGAAGGCACGCGCCCTGCCGACCCTTGCAGCAAAATCCGCGATCGGCGAACGGCGCCCTCCCTCTCGGAAAAGCTCATCTCCGACAAAGTTGGCAGCAGATTGACGAGAGAGTGAATCAGTTCGAACGAAAAGCGGCGAATTTCCATAAAAACTCCAGCAGCTGAAATATGAACTTATCGAACGAAGTGAAATATTTTAGGGAAGCATCGGGGAGATCGCCTTTCAGCGAGGGCAGGTTTTGTAATTTGAGGATTCCACATTGAGTTAGGTGTAAATTTCAGGTCAGGAGGTGAAACCTGAACCCCCTTGCCGAGCCTCGCGACTAGGCAAAGACGGGATGACAGCGTATCCGGAGGAATTTGTCCGACTTCAAGCGTTTCTCCATTAATGAAGTGGCGCGATTATCTTTTTATTCCTCCCCCCGCGGTTCCAAAGGGAAATTACCACCTGAGATTTTATTCAATAAATATAAATAATGGAAGGCGGCAGGTAAAAAATTAACAAATAACTTCGTTAAAGTCGAGGAATTGGAAGCTGTCGTCTGCCGCGGAGCGAAGCGGGTTCGCCTCGGCGAAAGGTTCGACGCCTTTTCCCGACTGAACCGCAGATGAAAACCGAAAAGGCGTCTGAGGTCCCTCGAAGGGGACAATTAAATTTTTCGAAGGAAATTGGGCAAAATGGATGTTAATTCCGGTGGTTTTCGTCTGCCTGGATGCTGCGGAAGCCGCGGGGATTGCAACGGAAACGGAAATCGGAGAATTATTTGTCTTATTGCAGATAAATGACCGGCTTCGAAAAACGTCCCGTCGCGCAAACGAAATAACCCAGCAAGCATTGGAATCATCTTCGACTCCTTGAACGCGAAATTTATTTGGTCAAGCTCCTCGGGAAAAACTTTGTTTGATGGGCCTCATCGATTCGCGGCATAAATATTTAATAAAACGCTCATACCGAATATTCAGTTGGATGCCACTTAAACAGAAATGCTTGCAGTACGTTATTATAAGTCGCTTTTGAACGAATTTCGATCGCGAATGCGAATAAGTCAGCGCCAGGGGACGTCAGCAATCTTCGATTTTTCTTGTCATGAAACGTAACATTGTATGAGTACGTTATTTGTTTCTCTCGCTCCCAGGGGTACCGAATTTGTCTTCGCTGAAGAATTCCCGCACAAAGTCCGAGCGAAAACCTGCATGCGCTTTTCTCGCACTTCTGAATCGGTGGCGGAAATCCGGGAAACGTCCCACAGCGAATCGTTGTTTTTTCTTCCTCCCTCCCCCCCCCCCCGATCAATTGTCCGGGGGGCCCTCCGCTAGGTTCGGACCAAATGAATCTGTTTTACCTTTCAGCTGTACCAATTAAGGAAATTAATGCAGGGATCCGAAGAGACACCCAAAGCGCCGCTGGGAAACAATGCAAGACCCTTGCAGAACCTTCACCATCGAACGGTTCGGACGAACATTGACTTCCAGTCGAAATCGGAGGTAGGTGAAACTTAATTTTTCGGCGACCGACGACCAACCGTTCGAATCGTCGTAAAATTTTCCAGCGAATTTGACAAGCGAAATGGGTTCCGTTCAACGTTAATTCCGGGATGGAGAATCGAAGCGACGCGCGCCTGAAAGAAAATTTACCTTTCGTTTCAGACAAGGTCCTGTCCGACAATGTACAAGGAAATGTATTACAAAGGTACGAAATAGTCGAATTGCTCATGAACCGAAAGGAAGTGAAGATCCGCCGTTGAGTCATGAAAAACGCATAAAAATACTGGAATTCGCTGGCGGACCATTAGATCCTCCGAACGCATAAGATCCTGCGTGAACTGCTGACGGGTCGTGTAATCCGATGGATTCCGCAAAGAAATCGAGTGATGAATAATCGGGCTGGACATTTGCTTTAATCATCGCACGCGTACATTGTGGAGGTCCCGAAATGGAAAAACTAAAATTAAAATTTTTACCAAAAACCGAATATGAGACAAATTTCGGTCTTACATTCGGGATCTGGTAATGACGGATAATTCGAACTATTCGGTGCCTGGAAAAAGATTAATTCCTTTTTCTATTTTCAGCGAACTCGTGGAACAGTGGCGAGGGACCGGGGTCCCCCCATCGAGTGTGACGTTACAGGTACATAGGCAACAACAACAACAACAACAACAACAACAACAAATTGTGAGACAAGCTGTGCATTAGAAAACTATTAAACTGTTATTAAAATATACTAATAAAAAGCTTCACGGTAATGATCGTTTTTGTGCATTGTCATTATCAACTGTCGACAAGTAAAATAGCAAATAATTTCCGTAGGTTCGTAGTCAAATGAATTGAAATAGCAGAAATAATACCTGCTGTAGAAACATTCTGAGACTGTACTGTAAAATGCTTTAAATTATAAAAAGAAAATTGGAAAAAAAAATATGAAATAAATCGATTTTTTCGCTTCTTAAAACATTTGTTGATTGTCTCCACTGTAACCGATGTTAATTCTTAACCGAGGCTCCGATAAGTGCCTTCGTATTAGTACATTTTCATATATATATATATATACAGTACTTCATTTAATTGTTCGGTGTTTATGTGAAATTGATCGGATTCGGCTGCAAATATTCTGTTTCGGGTGCACAGCGCAACGGGAGTAAAATTCCGGGATTGTCTGGTATTTGGTCGTTCTTTACAGTCAGAATGGTGCAGATCGGACGCTTATTAATTTTCTAAGGAATATTTTCCATCCTTGTCATCGCTACCACATAAAAATCTTGCATCGAGGATTACCGCATCTGACCGACGTGGCAAGACGAACTTTGAACGCCAACAGAGTGACTACAAATGCAATTATACTCCATCTGGAATATTTAATCATGAGGACGAACCAAATGAATGCAAAAAATGTTAATAATACAGGAATATATTATAATTTAAATACTCTTTACAATTACACAAAAATACATTTTATAAAATATACAATTAACATCTACATCACTGATAATAATTTACTGATAAATGTAATTGCATTAAAAAATTTTGTTTTAATTAATTTTCTCTTAATTAAATTAATCCCTTTTCTGTTTTAATTATATTTTCTCATAATATCTCCTTTCAAAAATGATATAGTTCAATATTATCTTGGCACTTGCTCTGCAGGAGATAACGCAGTGTTTAATACATATAAAAAAAAATTTTTTTTTTTAACGTAAAGGCTAACTGTATCACATTAATAGCAAATAAAATAATCCAAAAATTTTTATGTATATTTTTACAACAGGAAAGGATTTTTGTAAAAGTTGATTTTAATAACTTAAAATTCCTGATTTTATCATACTATTTTCATTAACTGAAATTTCAAATGTTACAAACGTCAAATCAAGAATTTTTATTAAAATCTCTTGTTTCCCTTCTGAAGATAATGGCCGTTAAGCTAGGAACAACAGTTATTCGCTAAAGAAAAAACTTCTCATTTCACATACTGATTTGAATATAGCATTAAGCATTTTTTAAATTAAATCTGGAGAAAAATATGATGCATAAAAAAAAAAAACTACAAACAAAAGCACAATAAAGTCTAAACGAACAAAAGTAATTGGTTGAATTAATAAAAAATTCGGAAACTAAATTGCAAATGAATTAAAATAAAAACAAAATTACAGTATACATAAAATAACAGATTCACTTAAAGAGTTAAAATTTTTTTTATTAAAAAATTTAATTAAGCATTAAAATAAACAAAACAATAATTCATAACTAGGCGCAAATTTTGAAACAGATAACCATTAAAAAGAGCCAGAAACTAATCTTGCAGATAAAAGTACAAAAAAATTCAGAATTTTTCAAAATGTCTTTAATTTTTTTCAGAATTTGATTGTATAAAAAAAATATTCATAAAAATAAAAAACAATTTTAATATTTTGGATATTAAATTTCCTATTTTGGTTTAACCATTTCATTGTAAAAAGCTAGTAAATTGTCATCAGAAACAAATATTATATATTCGATATGATTTTTCTCTGTCTAAGGGTGATCATATTAAAATGAAACTTTCTGAATTTTAACTATTCAGATTTTTTCATTCAATTTTCATGTGTTAAAAAAAAATTTTTTTTGTCTGTACTTAACTGTTAGTACTTTATAAACAGGTATAAGAGCACTTGTTAATAATTTAAAAATTTTGAAAATTAAAAGATTCATAAATTTTAAATTGACTATAGAATGAGATGACTAACATTCACAGTATTTTAGCTCATTACAGTTAATCAAGAACCTTAAGTGAAATTATTAAGATCTAATGGTTAGAAAAGAAAAAATGTTGTTTTTTTTTCCATTATAAAGAGCTAACGTCGTCGATGGTGCCAATAATTTTCTTTAACACTTTAAAATATTATCTATCTCATAAAATATTTATAAATTCTTTCATATTTTTCTCGATATATGTGGTTATCAAGGATCAAATAATTATTCTTGATAACATTTATGCACACTGATAATTATGATCGAGGAATTTAATTAATCCAAATGAGTTTCGCAAGTTATATTACGCTTTTTGGTTACTATGAGTTCTGCTATGTTATTATATTATAATAATACTAAGCACTATGATAATTTTAAGGGCTATTAATAATTTTATATAGAATTTAAAGAGAAGAGTAGAAAAATCATAGTTATTTCGAAATTTAGACAATTTTTTAACCGCTTTAATAAGCATAAAATTACTTATTTCGAATATTGAATTAGAAAAAAATGCTGCCATAAATAATTGTTAATCTGCATTGTATATTGTTACTAATCATTAATAAAATAAAATAAAAAAAACTGCATAACAAGCAAAACATTGTAATAAATTCTTCCCAATTGATGTCCAATATTATTAATAATTCCCGGATACTTTAATGTCTTTAATACTATTTATCTTCTGTATTTTCGGGTAACCTTAAATATTTAGCCTTTGGTAAAATAATTAGTAAAAGGATCTTACTACGATCATATATATTATCGTAAACTGATTGTGTAAAATAAAGCTGTAATTTAATGCCTCAATCTTTTATTAATTTTATTCTTCAATTTACTATAAAACTAACACTTATGCTATGTGGATTAACATGAATAAAGCGTCTCTTTTCTGTATAAATCTTAAATATTATTTATTCGATGTAATTCACTAACGACCATGTCAATTAATGAAATTTTATTTCTCTCAGGAAAATAATAATTTGTTTCAATGCGAAATTTTTCTGTTTCGTTTTTACAATTTCAATAAAACTTAATTTGAAGTTTTTTTGTTCCCATATCTGAATGAGAATAAAAGCATATAGAAAAATAATGTAACCAAGAAATTTGAAAATGGTAATGAAATTTTTCAAACTTTACATCAAAATGAATTCGATGCATATTTTTCGCCAAAAATATTTTTCACTCTTCTAATGAGTTTAAAACGTGCAAATCTTGTTTTTCTTTCTCGCCTTTCAGAGAATAATATTGGTCTAACCAATGGATATGGGTATGTAAACGGGAACCGTTAAGACAAAAAATTCATAAAAATAATAGTTAATCAGACTTTTTTCCCAAGAAAATGTAAGCGTAAATAAATTTTATAGAAAATTATTTAAAAGTGTCTTTTAAATTTTATAAAGAGGTTTAATAGCTTTCGACAATATGTAATGTCGTATAATTCTATCTGAAACATTATTCTATTGCATAAATACCCATAAACTTTTTTTCTTTGCTTAGAATTAAAAACGGATCATAAATATGAAAGAATAATTATAAACAATGCTAATATCTTAAAGTTTATTTTCGAATAATAAAATATTTAATATCTAAATCTATTGATATTTATTTAGTCCTGTGAACTTAATAATCATTTTTGTACCATTCATCCCTTTAAAAAAAGGCCAAGTATTATTTAGTGTTTTATTATTATTATTTTAATAACGTACATCGAAGTAAGAGTTTCAACTAAGATTTATAGCGAAGAAAAGATAACATTTCACGGGGCACATCAAACTTTGGATAAATGTTGAAATATACTAGTCCAGATTTTCAACTCCGAAATGAGATGTGACTAAGTGTGACTCCGAAAGGATACCATCTTAAAGCAAGACATTTTCTCAATGCACAAATCGTACAATATATCGGTTCGCATAAAATAATGCTAGTGATTTTGTACTTTTAAGAATCCAACAGGAAGAATCATAATTACTGCATCCACATTACATAAAACTGCATCCACTTCAACTGATTTGCCTTCCCGCCTGTATAAGAGAATAAGAACATCCGTGCAGCATTTGGACGGAATTTTGCGATACAAAAAAAAAGGTGATAGGCATTTTGATGTAAAGCTAAGCAGCAATTGTGCCTGCATCTCTCACTGATCCTTAGTCGCTTCCTTACTAAAACCGCTCACGGAAGTATCTCCACATAGTTTTCTGGTATGAGGCCAGTCTTTCCGTTAAGTGTCCCTTCCAACCAACCTGGCTCCAAAGAAGGCCGAACTGAAGTAGAGAGCAAGAAAGCAATCATCATTTTTACTAATATTTTAGACATTGTGTATCTGCATGTAGCAAAATTTTGATCACCATACGATTTAACAAAATTCAGACACAAAATAAATCCATAAAATTCCACATAAATGGAAAAATCTTAAGATTCTGAAAAGGTGGGTGTCTGTTATGGACATTGATAGGATACATACCGTTAGTGATGATTTGATTAGGATCAAAAGACAATTCGCCATCGTTTTCACCCAAACACGCATATAACGTTCTTACTCTCCTGGAAATGAACGTCCGATTAAATTTAATTTTTTGAGAAAAGAGCAATTTAAATAATAATTCTAACTTCAAAGCTTAATTGTATGTCTAGACTGAATTAGACTGACAAAGAGTAAAAATTTCATAAAATTATTATACAGTAGTTCATTAGATTGCCAAAACCCAGGCTCAAATTTAAAAGTTTCAAAGATAATGCATAACATTAGACGTAAAATAGAAATTGCAGCCAAAATATATAACGGGAGATCGAAAAAAAAAAAGCTTGAGAAAAAAAAAGAGATATGCCTGAACAGAGAAAAAGTCACTTGAATATTTTTTATATATATTATCCACATTTAAAAATTTGCTTTGCAACTAAATACTTAGTCTTCTTTAAGCTCATCAGAAATTATAATAAAATAAATCTCACCTTAAATTTGTTTTATTGCTGGAAATATTAAGTTTCGGAGTTTTGCTAGAATAGGAGTAGGGAATCCTGGAATACAACCCCAATTGTTAATGCTACAGAAGCATGCAAAATTAGTCGATTACAAAAACAGCAATTGAAAAAGAAAAAACTGAATAATCTTATGTATTCAAGAAAGACGTTTTTTTAATTTTTACCATATTGCTTTTTATAAAGAACTTAAATTCTTATAATTTTTTTTTAATCAAAAATCTTGATTTTTTTACATGCTGAGCAATGAAGAGATTCTCTCGTACAGCATTAAAAATAAAATATTTCCTTTTCATATTTAATATGAAATATTTTTAATTACATCAATCCCAAATATCACATCAACGCACTTAAGTGAACTTATTCGGAAATCAAACAGTAACAATTTCCAGTAAGAATTTTCCCTTTTCTTCTTCAAAACATCTATCATAAAATTATAATTTCTTTTAATTTTTTGTAATCAATATTAATGTTATAATATTTTTCTCTTATTAAAATAAATATTTTACTGTCCATGCTACTTACACTCACTGAAAAAGATTTTAGAATGAAGAAAGATTTAGGCAAAAAGATACGATAAAAGTCAGAGCTGGATTTCTGACGACTTAATTTTGAAGGAAAAATTCATAAACTGTATAAAAACATAAAGATATATCTTAAAGTAGAGGTAAATTAAAATTAATGATGATGAGAAAACTTTTTTTGATTAATGTAATCTTCAAATTAACTGGTACTATAAAATAATTACAATATTGTAGGATTATTCTGCAAATACCATTTATATACCTTATATGTTTTTATTTCCATTTTTTTAAAAGATAAAAAAATTAAAAATTAATTGGAATTTTGATTAACTTCAGCTGCAAGCAAAAGAATGTGCATAACACAAAGTTTTAAAGAAAGATAACGTCAGACAGATTTGTAAAGAACGAAGTAAAGCATTTTTTTTTATAATGAAAATTAATTGGAAATATTAAACGATTATTAAGAATAGAACGGGGTTAGATCTCACATACAGAGCATGTAAATCTTTGATACTTACACATTATCTGGTTGAGATCGATAAAGTGGCAAAGGATGAATTCCCAGACGACGAGAACTCTTCTGTGGGATGCCACCCACAGTTGAATACAGTTCTGAAGAGCCATACGAATCTGTGTCTTTCCTAAATCCCGGGCTCTTTTTAAAAAACTCGGATTCTTGGTAAAGATCACTAGAATAATGTTCCTTTCTAAACAACTCATTTGAACCGTATACCTCATTGCTATCCCTCGAGGAGACAGATTCGTTTGAGCTGCTGTTGCTATTCAGCACCTCCTGACGTTCACTCAATGCTGCAACAAACGCGTTCTTACATTAATTTAAATCGAATTTCAAAAACGGGAACAGACCATGTTATATATATATAGTGCAAACCTGCGTTCGTGTATTGATAACCCGGTCGGGGCTTGATAAATTCATACGGTGGATGTGCATTGATAGACTGCAAATTACCCTCAGAAAAGGTGGACACGGTAGAGGCAACCTGACCAGAACCTGAATCACTCCAAAACGACGTCGTGTGGCCCGAGTCGGCTCTATCACCTGAAAGTGGAAGAAAACCTGAATTCGAAGGTAAATTGGCAAACAAAATATATCTAGACGTAGCCGTATAAAAATACAAAAACCTGAATTGTTTGGTTCCATTCTTGTGAGATATTCCTTCTCTCTCACTCCCGACGGTACATTACCGAGACTAGAACTCAAATTCGCTGTTGCAGGTCCTTCTTTGAAAACTGTCTTTATAACAGCCTAAAAAACCAAAATCATCATGAAAATATGCATTAAATTATTTATGCTTAAAATAAATATAAACGATTTTTACATCCATTATTCGATTGGAAATATTTAAAATAAAAATGTCACGTATAAATATATCTTTCTACAAAGTCTTAATTCATTTCATCAAATTTGATTCATCAGGTGAAAACAATACTTTAACATTTTACATTTTCATATAACTCCACAAAGACAATTTTTAACGTGCATTCTACGTGGCATGTATATGCTATCATACTTACATGATTTGGTGCATTCTGATGCACCGTAAACATATGTCTGATAGATGGACGGATGTGGGACGTTGCAGAAGCTGAGGCCTGAATGCTGCCCACACCACCATTTCCGCTTTGGGTTATATGACCATAAATTGGCTGATGTTGCTGCTGAGAACTAAATTTATGATTTCCCTAAAAATTAAGTGAACAATTGTAAAACAGTATAAAATGCATATTTTGTTAAAGATCTATAATTATCTATAAAAAACAATATTTTTCCTTTCTCAGAGTTTGATACTATCAAAGATATTTTTTTATCGAAATCTTGGATAATATATGGAGATAATCTGAAGTTAACACTAACACAATGCGACCATGTATAGATTCTTTTTTTTTTTAATAAAACTAGTTCAGTTTACGTAATTTTTCGTAACAGCTTAACTATCATAGCCATGTTAATGCATGTGGACGTACATGTGAATATAAACCTGAAATTCTTTGCAATTTCAAATTCGTTCAGAATGCATGTTGATTCCAAATGTTGCCACATTAGTCCCAAAAAAATATTTCATATAAGAACCTTAGGTTTAGAGTAAGAGTTGCATAAACACTATAGCCACTAGGTTAATTAGTTTACTGGCTACGTGAAACTGTGCATTAAGTGATTTACAATGTTCAGGTACAAAACAATATAAAAATTTCGATTGGTTTGATGTTAGATAGTTTTTAATTTAACCTGAATGCAGAGGAAAACCTATCTCTTTGTTAAACTTGGATTATTTTTGGACTTATCACTATCATAGTTTTCTAAAACAGATGTTTCTTGTAGAGCGTCTCCTAATCATATTGGAGATGAGCAAACTTAAGATTATTATAGTGTCGGAAAAATTAAAATTTTCAAAGAAACATGTTAAAGAAAAACTCAATATTCTGTATTAGAGAGGCTAGAATAGGTTAAATTGTTAAGTAATTAGCTCAACGTATCTATTTATGAAACTGTTTCATAAAAATCTTTAAAATATTTTCCATGTACAAAAATGAAAACAAAAAAATGAAAATCTACCTTAAATAATGTAACCTATAAAATTATGGCAAATATGGGTTAAGTATGTATTCCATATCGTGAAAATATTACTATAATATTAATAATAATTGGTATAATATTTATAAGTGTTCAATTATTGTAAAAATCACTCATTATTATAGACCCAAAAACTTACTTCTGACTCCATTAGATGTAGTCGCTATATTCGTCCAGAAAATTCATATTTGACACTTAAAATATCTGTTATGGTGCTTTCGTCATAGATTATACACCTTCTAACGATTGAATTTAAATATTTCGAATTTAAAAAGCTAGAGGAAAAGTAAACAGCGTACAAGCATTTCAATTATATTAAGTAATAGGGAATGAAAGATAAAAAGAAATATTTAGAATTTAAATAACTAAAATTTATTTTAAATTCATACAAGCCTTTATTATAATAAATATAAGGAAAAGTGCGTTAAAAGAACGGAAAAAAATTTATTTGAAAGAAGAAACAAAAATAAAATTATTCTGCTATTATAAATTTATTCAATAAATTCGAAACTAAAAAATATAAAAAGGTTCATGCCTTAAAAGTTATTATAATTAAACAGATTAACTGAATTTTAAAAGTCATTATTAAATAATCAAAAAGAAGAAAAAGCGATAAAAAGCAACTTGAAGCGTGAAAATTAGTTTCATAAATTACATGCATCAGAGGAATGCATCACTTAATTGGTACCAATATATCAATTAATAAAAATCATGCTAAATTTTTTTCAAAATACATTCTACTTTCTTCCCGTTCAACAATATTTGTTCTACGATAGCCTTTACTTTGTTGAATATCAAACCATGTTTTTCTAAAAGGAAAAATTCAAGACATTTTGGCTACTATTTTCCAAACTAAAATACAATGCAAAATCATATCCATTTTCCCCAACATTTTTTCCGGTTTTTATGTCTATTCGTGTCAAGTCTTTTAATATTCACAATCTAAATTAAAATATTTAACTCTATGAACGAAGTACCCTCGCTATAAAGTCAAAAAACCGTATTTGGATCTTGATTGCAAAAGTGTTAATGAATCCACTTTTTTATAATACTGAGAATTTATTTTGGTTTATAATAGTTTGTGAGTTGCAATTTACTAATGATTCTTCAACTCAAAAAAATAAAAGCATAACTTATCATAAATAATTTAAATTAATAGCAAATGAAAAGTTTTGCATTTCTTTACTTTATGTAAATTATAGATCTCAATGACATTAAAAGCCAATTTATTAAAACAGCAATCACTGAAGAAATATAATGGTAACTATGAAGAAATGAGTAACATAGTTTCTATTCAAATATTTTTCATTAAATTTATTTAACTATATTGGTGCAAAGATGAATCTGTGCTTGACTCGCGGGAGCTGTTTTTTGAATCACAATATATTAATTATCATGAGTATACAAAAAATTATTTTCATCACAATTTCTTCCTCTCAGTAGTTAACATATTACATGAAATAAAAAAAATATATTAACTTTTCTAAATAAAAATTTAAATTAACAATCAATTTTACTTAAATTTTTTACTATTTGTATATGTGCAATTAAAGACAAAAAATCAAATTAAACTTTGTTTTAATAAGTACTGTAAACATATAACATGAACTTTTTGGGTTTATGGATAAGAATTAATCTGGCACGATATGAATAAATATAGCCAATTTGCAATCAAAACATTTTCTTATAAATATTTATATGTGTTTATTTAAAATATAAATTTAACTTTACAAGTTTTTTTATTACATATATATTATGAAGTGTATTTATATATGTATATAATAAATAATATAAAATATATAATATATATTTATTATATATATATTTATTTTATATATATAAATTTTTCCCTTTTAACTAGAATTATAAACATTCATTAATCTCCTATACTAAAAATCTGATTCATGATTTAATCGGAAAGATAATTTTATTTAATTAGTATGTGTCAAATATTAATCCATTATGCTTAATGAATATTAAAAGATACAGTGACTGAACCAACTCCCGTGAAGATTTACTACAGTACCTGTTTTTAGCACAACCAATTTAATTCCATATTGATAGGCAGAGCGTAATGTTTTCGACTTCCAAACAAACTTACCTGAAACAAAATCCATCACTTTACTTAAATCAATTTAACAGTTTTACAGTTTCAAATTATAGAACATAATTTACTATATTTAAATAGCATTTAAACTATCATTTTTGTACGACAAAAGTGTAAATAAAATAACAAAAACGATTGACATTAAGAAAAAATCCATTATTTCAACAAAAAAAATTGTTTATTGATTTCACCTTAAATATAAATAAAATACTTTATTTTGGCAAATACAATTAATTTAACTATTATTAAAAAAAAAAAAAACAGACGATAACACCCATCACATCGTCGTATTAATCCCGACAATTTCTGCTAACTCTTTTGTTAAAGTTAACGATATTGAATTAATAATTTGCGCTCTGTTTCCCAGCGTTATGGTTAAAGTTACAGTCATAAACCGAAAACAACCTAAGAGTATAGAATTGTTCTATTAAAAAGAATTTCATTATTCAGACAGTCAATTTAAATATTAGACTATCTAAATTTACATTTATAATAATAAAAATAATAAAAACGTTAAATAAAGATTTTCATAAAATGCAGAAAGATGTCGATGAAATATTAAAAATTATGAGTAATGAGTAATAATTCTCTTATTATAATTTAAAGTTTCGAAGATTAACTTAATTTAATAAAATGAAAGTTTACATTTTTAACTTTATGAAAATTAATAATCAGTTATTAAAATATTTTGGATTTTTAACTCTTTTTAAAACTATTTCTACATTATTAACAATGTCTTTTTAATTCACTTAATTTCGTATAATGTTAACATACATATTTCTGATTATTGATCCCAAAATTTTAGTTTGTAAATTATGAAGACCGGAAACACGTACTATTAAACATTTCTCTTCCTTATTTATCAATATCAATTGGGAACTGTGACTTATTAAAAGCTACATATATGAATGTTATGAAAATAATATTTTTCAAATATTTTTTAAAAATGAAATAAATAAATATTATTAATGTAACTTATTCAAAGTTCAGAGCTAATCACAATATTATGCAATAAATTACAATTATAACTTAATTTTTATAATAATTTTCAAATTAAGATTTTAAAAACCGTATTGCACTTACCTCTCCCCTGTGACTACTTTGAGAGTGGCACTTAGAATCATCGACATCGATAATTTCAGGTTCCGTTTTAAAAATTTTCTCATAATTTTCTATCATTATTTCGACAACTATATTGCAGAATTTTATATTTAATATGGCAGCTACAGTCTCCTCCTCGGGTCTCAGCAGTGTAGGACCGAAGCAAACACCTAAATTACTGACGGACATAAGATTCTTCTCGCTTTTAGCAGCTACACTGAAAGAGCATTAAAAATTATAGATAATTCTGAAAGACATATTGTTAAAATGGAACATGTTTTTATACTTAGGATAAATAAGAATCCATAATCTCTTAGAAAGATTTAGTTCTGCTTTGAGTTCTTCACATTCACTAACAATTAATGTCTTTATTGATCATCCATTTTAAGTATTACTTTTTCCTTAAAGCTAATAAGAAAAATGAACTGAAATAATGATTTATAAGAATTATTTTTATGTATTATAGTTTTCATATTTTCATGATTCAAACTTACTTAGCTAAATGACGAATGAGAATATCCATGACTTGAAGATTCGATTGCGGAAGCCTATGAACCAACGTATGAACTCCGTTGATTCTGAGTGCATTTGTATTTCTCTCTAAAACAAGGGTAAAATATTCAATTTTAAAAAGCTATATTTTTAAAATAATAAAAAAATTATTGTAAAATTTAATTAAAATTATAAATTATTGAAATTTTTTATATTCTAATATTTTACGGGGAAAGAAATATTATCTTTAAATTACATTTT
>JAOWBB010013876.1:0-54955 GCA_028565995.1 Ricinus marginatus
CTCAAGTCAAGCTAATTTTCATCTGAACTTCAGCAATGATAGAATTGTTGTGCTTTTATTTAGTCAGAGCAGAAGAGGTATGAATTTAAGAAAAATTAAATTTGAAATTGATACAACAGTGGAATAAAAAACGTAAAAAAGTAACTATAAAGGAAAAATATTATTAGAGTTTGTAATATGAGAGAAAAATCTTAGATTTGTTTAGTCTAAGTGAAGCAAAGGATCTGAGTCATGAGTTGAAAAATACTTAACCGTGCTTAACAATAATTCAAGTAAAAAAAAACCAGCCATTTTTGAAGTCATTTTATAATTTTAATACTTTTAAATCAAGAAAAAAGCGTATAAGTTAATGGAATAAAAGCAACGCCATTATTAGCAAAGATACCTAAAGGAGAATGACTTAAAAGCAACCAATTCATAATTCATTTTTAAAAATACTGCAGTGCAAAAAGTACAAATGTTAAATTTCGGAGCAATGCCAGGAAAAAAATTTAATATTTAGAAAATTTTTACTTAGCGATAATCTAAATAACTTCAAATGTACATAATTTAATAAAAACATAGTAAACTATTATACATTATTTAGAGATGCAAAATTAGTGTAATTAGTTTAATAATAATTTAAATAAATTTAAAAATAATTACTAATTACGTAGTCAAGGCAAACTGACAATTTTTATTTTCCTTTCTTTTAATGTTACAACTATGATGTAGGCAAAAGGAATCATAATAAATGAAAACGATACATCTATCATATAACAATCTTTTTTGTATATGATATACTCCTCTTTCCCAATGACTATTACCAGATATTTGGTCGATGTTGCCTAAATAATTTTATATGCCAGTTCATTCAAATCTTCGATAATGAATTTTTTTAATGAACATCTCACGGAAAGCGCATTAAAGCCATCGAAAACAGAGGCATTGTTTTATCATTCTATCTAATTACTTTGAATTTTTTGCTGGATTAAAATCATTTAATAAAAAGAATAAAAAGAGCAGACTTAAGCAGACTTTAAAAAAATGGACAATGATAAAAGATTAACGAAAATTGGTTACGAGCTTGAATAAGAAATTCCTCTTTTAAGTATAAGAAAATCATATAGGTAAAACAAAATTCTTTGACACGTGAAATATTGTATAAGAAATTTTTTCTCTTATTTTCCATAAACATTTAAAATCATCCGAATTCAAAGAGGAATATATATCACAATAATCAAATCTTAACATAGTAATTCTCAAAAAACTGATAATGAAATTTAAAAAGAAATTATGGAGCTATAGCTTTATGTGAAAGCTATGAATTTCATCTGGATACAACAAAACGTGTAATTAATATTTACATGTATTTAGGAAGAATTATGAAATTTTACTTTTATTGCAAAATATTATAATTCAGGCATAAATGTATTGAGAATGAGAGAAAGTAAAAATAAGTAATCTAAAACCAGTTTCATACATGAAATCCATTAATAACATAAAAAATTCATATCTCTCTTATTTTATTATTCCGTTTAAAAGAAAAAATAATATATAACGTATATATATAAATATATACTCATAAAATCACTTGCTGGAATTATAAGATTGTTTACGATTATTCAATTCAATGCAGTCCAAATGTAAAAATGAAAAAGATTGCAAAACTAATGATAATGTAGTTAATATAGTTTAATTAAAATTCATACGAATCAAAGTATTCAAAAATAGTTTCTGTAACTTTAATCAAGGAAAAAAATTAATATTTTGGATAGAACAATAAATGATAATAATCTTTATTCGTCATTATTTACTAGGAAATAAAATGTTAAATAAATAAAGTGTGTGGTCATTGTAAATCGATGGCAAATAGAGGTAAATTTACTAAATTTACTTACTAAACCGATAAAGAGTTGGTACGGGATATCATGAAAAGCATTACATAATTAGTACTAGAATTCCGTAATAATATCATCATACAATAATGTTTCATAAGTATAAAAGATTCAACATCAATATTTTCTGTTATAGCACTATTAGTTATTTAAATCTCGAGTTATCTTAAACAATTTTTTTCTGCTTTAATATAAATTTTTTGGTTTACAAATGTAACCTCTTAAATGTTAAAAAATCAAAATTTACAAGTGACGAATGTAAAGGATCATTTTAAATTTTAAAAATATATTCATATATATTAAGTAAATTATTAAATTTTAGTTTAACGTCAAAAATATTACTTTTAAGTTACTTTATTTATTTTAAGTTACTTAAATTATTTTTATTATAATAAAATTATTTTTAAGTTACTTTTTTTAAAAAAAAAAAGGTCCTTTCAAAATCCTTATAAATTTTTTTACAGGTAAAGTTTATTATCTTGCGAGAAAGTTTGAATATTTCCATCTTTTTTCATATTTAAAAAAATTAAAAATTAAGTCATAAAAATGTTTTAAATAATATGAAAGGAGTGCAGCTTAAATAAAACCTTTTAATAACCCCACATGTTTATATTATTATTTAAAAAGGATTGTTCAGATTTTTTTAAGAGTTTAAAAATTAATTTGATATATTTCATTCTTAACAACGAATGAAGTGAATGGTCCACACAACTTTCATCAAAATCTGAGCTAATTATATAAAAATAAAATCACGAACTATTAATGAGGAAGAGTTATCATATATCGTGTAGAAAATTAAATAGAATGATTCAAAGATTTTCTCTGTCCACGGTGAGCATTTTAAAATTAAAGTTTCAAGCACTGGATCTGAACTATTCCTGAATGATTCATGAAAAAAAATTTCGAACTAAATTAGGAAAATTAAAAATTTTGTCCCACTCGATAGATTTAATGCGAGGAAATGGCGAACTGTTTTAATTTCAATGTTTGTAACATAAATTTACATCATACAAGCTGTAAAAGACTGAAGTTCACATCTACAGCCTATAAAAATTTCATTTAAAAATTAATCTAGAATTCTAGCTTTTACTAATAAACTAACTATAATGTAATAAATGTATAAAACTCACTCTCAATATATAAGAAAAGGACTTTTTCGAAAAGAACTATTATGAAGTGATAAAAGAATTGACTAGGAATGTTCATATAGTTACAGCAAAATAAAAAGAACGGCTGAATCTTTTTTTAAATACTAAAAGCTCCCCAAAAAAAATTATTACCGCAATTCTGTAGCATTTCTATTTGAATATTAATGACCCATAACCCTTTGTGTCCAAATGGAAAAAAAAGTGAAACTTCACGACAATTATCTTATGACACAACAATGCTCTGCAAAAACTATCTGATTTTTTAAAAAGCATATGTCCATTTCGCAAATATAAAGTTTTCAATTTAATGCATGGACATTAACATCTGGTTAAATTTGATCTGATTTCACAAGAAAAAAATTTCTTGCATCAAAATGGTTAAGACATGATTTTTTTATTTTAAAAAGTAAATACTTTTATTTTTTAACTAAAAGTATTCCGAAATTAGATTTGACCATGACTGTGTTGCTTTTCTTCGGAAAAATGCGACACAATGAAAACAACATGAAGTAACACGAATTTGATAATTAATTTAAACGATTAACAATGCAAAATTAAGCTGGCACTGTTAATCCAAGTAACTTTTTTTCGTATCTCACGCATATAACTGAAAACGTAACTGTTGATGGCTCATTTTCAACCTCCTCTCAAGCTGCCTTAAATGGATTAAAAGAAAAAGAATTATGGAGTTTGAACGGATTTTTTCGTTTATTTCTTGTCATATTTTATTTGACAAAATGATTCAAATTTATTGCCTTTCTTTTCGATAGTTTGTCCTCCCATAATTTAATCAAGCTATTACTTCTTTATGTTTACGTACATCTGCACCATATCCGATTACCTACATTTCACTTACACACATAATGAAGGACATACGAAAACCATTTTCGTTAAATATTTTTCATATTTTTTTCTCCGCTTTTTCATAATAGTGAGAAAAAAGGGTAAACCTTCACAAAGCATTATTAGGCGTTTTTTTCTAGTTTTTAATTCTTTAGAATTCAAGAAAAATTTCATCATAAAAAGAAAAGTTGGAGAGAAATTGGGTGTATGATTTCATGTTTTTAACACCGTTACATAGCGGACGCCCTCCATTTCTTCTGCTAATTCATAACTCTACACCAATTAAGGAGTCGTTATTAGAAAGAGTGAAATATTCTGTCGGTAAAATTAAACTCAAATGAGACATTTTGGTGCATCAAATAAGTTTTTCTTCACCCAAAAGAAGAAAATATACGAAGTTCTTTTGGGTTTCTTTTAATATTAGTCACGAAACGGAAAATACAGGACCACAATTTTTTTTATACGCTCAGTGTCAAAGACCGCCATTATTATCCCTGATGCTTCATCAAATGTTAACTATATGCCACTGTTTCATGTCAAATCAAAAATTCTTTAACTTATTAAACAAAATTCGCAAGTTATCGAACCAGAATTAAAATTGCAAAAATTATTAATAATATTGAATATTAAACGAAAATAAATTAATAGTGTATAACCATCATCAGATAAACTGAAAAATATATATGCCAATCTTTACACCATTTAAAATATTACAAAAATTTACAAGTTTTGCACAAATTTTTGAATTGTGAGTTACAATTTCTTTTAAAATACTTTATTATCTTTCATCGTTTATTGTGAAATTTTAAATACTTTATTTTTGATTAAGTAATGAATAAAAATATTGTCTACACAATAAAAATATAACTGTTTACATGTGGCATGGAGTATTTTAAAAGGCTGATATATCTAAGTAGTTTTGATGCGTAAAAAAAGCTGCATTCAGCAAAATCGAGGAATAATCATTCATCAGAAGTTAAAAATATTATAAAGAAAAACCGAAATATTAAAAATAATTATAAAAATAGTGCGGAATGTGTTCCGCACTGGAAAATTTATTTAAAAAAAAAATTGGATTGAATGAAGAAAATTTTTTGAATCTTTTCGTTACTTTTAGTATTTTGAAAACTGAAATCGTTTCCATCATCTTAAGTAGGATTTATACCTGGGGAAGTGTGAGAGACATATATATCTTTTAAGAATATTATCGAACAATAGTTGCGGGAAAGTCTCAGACAAAGCTAGTGTAATGTTATATTCGCTGAAGAAGAAAAAAAGTCTTAAAAGGTGAAACAAAATACAACGATAATCAAAGGCAAAAAAAGAAAAGCAGAGACATATTCAGATAAAGCCAAAGAAATATCACGAAATTTTCGTGAACCGAAGCTTTTCGAAAAGTCGTTAAATAACAAAAGAAGTTAAAGTGGCGATGAAAGTTGATAAAGGACGGAAAAAAACGGAGCGGTTGGGGACATAATGCAGGAAAAAAGGGAAATTCAATTAACTCACTAAGAAACCATTGGAAAACAAATCTACTTTGGACAGAGACGTACATGGGCTTATCCATCGGGTTTTCTACTAAATCAGATGAAATGTGAACAAGCAATGTTGCGCCTAAAAAATTTATTAAACAATACAAGCTGTAACTGCGGTAAAAGCTGTACTGCTCTTCGAATGAACCGCAAAATCAACAGATTCTTCTCTACCAGAACTCCTATAAAAATCGGTACTTTTGAAGAATAAAAAAAAGTTGGTGTCATGTTTTTTTCTATTTCCTTTCGATAATCGACTCTTTCTTTTGAAACTAGTTATATTGCGGAATAAAAACGTTATGTACTATAGAAAAATTCAGACTAAAAAAAAAACCCACTCTCTGTAATGAGAGTATTTTAGCGCGGAACCCCCGAGCCGCCAAAGACTTTAATAACTTGAAGCCTATTCACATCTTTATACAAATCAACTTAATGCAATTACTATTTTTAACTAATCTTTTTTTAATGCATCGAGTCATTAGAGCCAAATTGTTTTAAATATCTTAGACATACCCTTACAATTGTCAATTTCTTAATTTTAAACTGATATCTTCTAATTTTTTTCCATACCGCCCGCATCCATCACCACCCTGTATATAAGAGAAATTTTCAATTCTTTCTTATATTGTTCTTCAGTAATTTGATTATACTAATAACACTAAGGAGACGTTAATAAATATCTCCTTCTTGAATCAATGGGATTTTTTTCCATTTCAAATAAGATTCTAAATCATTAAGAATAACTGACATTGAAAATTCAATTTGCTCTTTCATTTTTTTTAAAATAAACAGAAATAATTTTCATTTTTCTTAAAATTACATGATTCATTAAATAACAATTGCACCCTGGCAATAACTTAATAAATCGGCACATAATTGGTATAATTGCCGTTCGATGACAAAGTTTATGGAACATTAAAAAGAGAAATTTCACGGGCTGTAAAGCTCAAATGTGGTTTTTTTAAAACAACCACAATAATCTTGTTGACTTTCGAAAACAAAAAACGAAAATGAATCCATGACAGAAACTAATGAAAATTATGATTTTATGCCAAGAAATGCAACATACCCTGGAAATCTTTCTGTGAAAAAAAAAACCTAAAATTAAAAATTTTCATATATCAAAAATTTCCATTAAGCAAATTATTATTTATTATATAAACATATTTTCATTCAAATTGAACAGAAATTATTAGAAAGTATATAGAAAATTTTAATATAAAATTTATGGCATACAGACAAGTTAGAACATTCAATTACATCTCTCTCTACACATTTGTATAATAGATTACATATGTGTAGAGAGAATCCAGCTTATCAGAAAGAAAAGTTAGTCATGAAGATGATATTTACTACAAATAAATTATTTCAAAATTTTGCATTTTGCTCTTTAAATTATAAAAGAATATATTGATTTTTTTAATATCTTTCCCTTTTAGAAAATTAAAATTTAATTAAACTTACAGGAATAAAAATTATAAATTCATATCATTTTCATTTAACATATGATATAATTTATAAAAATATATGTGACAGATCCTGTTAAACTCTTTCAAACCTTAATCCTCATTAAATTATTTTCATATTAGCAGACTGGCTATTAAAATTATTTTAATAAATGAATAAATAATAAAATTATTTTTTTAAATAAATAAAGTATTTTAATTGTAGTGTCATACTGCATTACTATTTAAAGATGATGCTATTGATTACTTTCATTCACCTATCTATGTGATTTTTATATGAAATTGAACATGGGAGAAAATTTAATAAGTTGCATTTGGAACAATAAATATGAAATATTTTTTTACAAAAAAAAGAAACTTAATTTTTTTTTTCAAACAAGTTTTTTTTTACACTTCCAGGGCTCAATATTCTGTTCAAAATCGTTTTCTCAGTAAAAATAATTATAACCAAAATTTAATTTTTTGCGTTCCGGTAAAAAAACTTTCATACATTCTTGAAACTGCGTAATTTTTCGCTATCGATGGGGGAATCAAGTGCTCGATCAGGAAAACCCTACAAGGAAATTTTAAAGACGTAATAACCTTTGGCACGATTTTCTGCGGAAAATACTAACAAGTCCATTCGGGATAAGGGAACAAAAGTGACATCAGTTTGCATATTGGCAAATGTCCTCTCGTCCCCGGATGGATAAGCAGTAAACCATATCAAGCGACTTTTCACATTTTGAGTTCAACCACATATAGAAAAAATAAATACAAAATGGCGAATACAAAACGAAAACAAAAACACAAGAAATTGTCAGGTAAAAATTTATTTTACAAACCTTACAATCAATTAATCCTCTTCTTCTTTTATTTTAAATAATTGACAAAATATAGTCCTTCATAAATATTTTTCAAAGCAGTCACACTTCACTTGAAAATGAAACCAATATCAACGAAACTCAGGTTCACTAACAACAAAGAAACGACTTATTTTGCTTGGTTTAAGTTGCAAGAGCTCAGCTGTGAGGTCGATCACTATCTTCACCGGCTCCCGACTACAATTTGTTTTGTTCGTTAACTGGAGGAACGGCTGTTGAATAAAAATGCTTTCAAATTAAGCCGCTCGGAACGGAAAAGATAACAAATAAAAGTTGAAGTAATTTAAGACCTTTTCTTAAAAGAAAAAAAATTTGTCTCCTAATAAATGTGACATTCATAGATGTCCGTCAAATTGCACTCATTTACTTCTATTCCCTAGAAGCCTTACAAAGATTAAAAATAGAATTTTCTAAACTCGGAAATTATTAAGGTCCCCAGTTTAACTGGTTATACGATAAACTTTGACGTAATGACTTCTTTACCATCCTCTCATAATCTTTCAGACGTTTCGAGCACTTTGTCGGTCGGACATTTCGAGAAAGGGGTGCCGAGCACTACATTTAAAGAAGTACTTTCAGGAACACAAATTCACTTTTTCTGGAAAAAGTAAAAACTGAAAAAATAACCTGAACCTGAAGCATTGGAAGTATCTTTGAAATTACACGCATTTCTCATACTTCATAGAAGCTTTTTTTTTCCTAAAGAACAGCCTTTAAAATATTATAAAAAGTTTTCACTGTGTTAGCTCATGGACGACAATGAGTAGTTGTTTTCT
The DNA here is from genome assembly GCA_028565995.1 of Ricinus marginatus. Lineage (NCBI taxonomy): Eukaryota > Metazoa > Arthropoda > Insecta > Psocodea > Ricinidae > Ricinus > Ricinus marginatus. The sequence continues at coordinate 8,506 of JAOWBB010013876.1, forward strand.
GATTGGAGGCCAAGAGCGAATGCAGATACCTCTCAACGAACTCAGTTCTTGAACTCTTAATGGTCAATTGGAAACATTCGGTTCTAATCAATTGTTCATGTTTGCAATTTCAACCAACCATCGAACACAAAAGTAACATAAGAAGTGTTAAATACACAATGCATCTGAAAAATCGAGATGACATCGATTAAAATGTGATGCTTTTTATAAGGTAGAAATTGATAAAGTTCCCGTTTTATAAGCTTCACGAACCTGATTTAAAAGGACTTCGCTTACTTAAAGAACCCATAAGGGTTAATAAAAAAACTTTTTTCCCATAAAATAATTTTCAAAATTGAGAATACGGTTTGCTGGATACCAGAAAAACGATTTGTTGAGTTTTTGCCTATTTTATTTTCTATGAATAACCAAAGACTAAAAAGTTTTATTTTTTTAAAAATAGTTAAAATCTATTTAAAAAGGCAGCTACAACTTAATATTACATAACACATGTGCATGTTATATAATTTTATCTAAATATAAAATATTATTAATTTCAACATATTTAGACAGTTTATTGACAAAAACATTTCTTATATTTCGTTTTTATCATATTTACATATTCTCCTATATAATATTTGAATGCTTACGATCGACAAGATTCCATCAACAAAGGAAGTCTTTGTTCCAGCCGAAGCTTTTGCCCATCAGAATTAAAATTTATAAACTTAAATTCAAATTATACTTTCAATATTCTATTAAATAATTACATTTCAATATTGTATTTATATCCATTATGTATATAATATTTCGAATGTAATAATACAAAATATCTTTGAAAGTAAAATAACACTGTGCTTTGAAAATTAAAAGAAAACTAACCTCATTAATTTTTTAATATATTTTATTAAAATTATTATATTATTATACATTAATTTAATTTGATTACATTAATGAATTTTAATAATTTTTAAATTTTAAGACTTAAAGAGTTTCATAAAGGAACAAAGGCTGCTTTTTTTTAAATCTTTTACTGAATAATCTTAGTATGATTAAGGAAAGAATTTTTGAAGGGACATTAACCGAGTATAAATCATTATTCTTTAGGTATTCACTGAATTAAAATTCTTTTTATTTTTTAATTTCTTTTAGGCAGATGATTTAAGGATGGAGGAGAAAAATCATTTAAGTTATCTAAACAAAAAAATTCATGACATGCATTCTGCCATAATGATGATATCCCATAACATATGATATTGTTGAACTTTTTAGAATTTTAAGAAATTTCCGTTTTTGCCAATTACGTTCATGTTTTATTAAAATGAAGTATATTTTTCGAGATATTTCTTATTAAAAAACAAAAATATTTTTATTTCTAATTTTATTTTGCTTAAATTTCGTTGATTTTACTAATAAAATATTTACTTGGTAATTTTTGTTTTCGAAAGAACTGCCTTATTAAAAATGAATGATTAATTTAATTTAAATTGATAGTAGCAATGGAATATTTAACCAACTGATTAATTTAAATTATTGAATGAATTTTTTTATATGTACTAATCTTGCTAAATATGACTTCTATATTTGTGAATGATTAAATATAACATCTTGCAGATCTCCATGACTCTGCTTTATATCCAATAAATATGAAAGAAAAAAATATTTTTCCTTTCTGAATATAATAATTTAATATTACCTAAGAGATATAAATTGGAACACAGAGTAAAATGATTATAAATTGTAAATATTATATTTAAAGATAACGTGGGAAAATTTTAAAAATTTCACCTTAAGCACTAATAAGCAATGAAAATGCTCAAATTTTAATGAGCTACTTAGCTACTATAATGATGCAAGAGGATTACATCTAAAGTATTACATAATTTTAGTATTTGACGCACTAAGTTTTTAATGTTTTAACGTTAAGTTTAATGAATAATTCAAAATGATCAATGATATTTTAAAACATCCATCCTGATGCAGATATACCTTGCTTGAGAATCACTGTCATAGAAAGAAATGACTGTGAAATCAAAAAAATTGTTTTGGCCTCACAAAATACAGGATTTTGAGTATAGAATTTTGGGCCGTACCATCTCCAATCTCAATGTACACTTTTCTCTAACAAAGTAAATTTCTTAAAATTACATGCCTAATTTCTAGGATGTAGAGAAGGAACCGTTGCCAAAAACAAAGCTAAAACTCGCTTAGATGTACCATTTTGTCATAAACAAGAAGTGAAAGATGTCTTTTACATTAAGATGGTATTTTCATATCATGGGGAAAGATTTTTGATAGGGAAGCTGCTGGCAATATCGCTATTCGTGTCATTCCTCACTCAAAGCTCGCCAAAAAGAAACAAAGAAGTGTACCTTCGATCAATTTTAATTACTGCAACCATGCCGCACAAATTTTAGCGGTCCACTCGATTTTCCGAACGATTCCGAACAATGGAGGATTTTTTTTCAATTCCTCACAATGGTAATTCACGTGCTGGGAGACGTCCAGTATGAAAACTTCTGATTTTCATATTACGAAATGTTTCATTAGCGATGTCAAGGTCTTACATGAACTGGCCTTAGGAGGTTGGTCCAACCGTACGAAATGCATCATTACTTCGTCTTATTTATTCAAGCCTAAGCATAAGCTGGCAAGGACTAAACGATAGCGTTCTCGTTCGGTGTTGTTAGTTAATCAATTGAAAGTATGGAAGAGGTGAAATAAAGTTAAGTCAACGCTGTGTGAAAGTTCGCGTCAAGTAATTTCTCTCATATCATTTTACACGCCAAATTTTGGCCATAATGCGATAAAAATTATTTATGAATAATGGCCCTACACTAGATAAATCAAAAATTACTTTCAACAAGATCTTTCTTCTAATGTTATCATTTACTTTTGTAACATATGTATTTTGTTGTTGCTCGGATGGCGTGAATCGAATGGGACCAGCTGTAAGGCTGCATGATTTGTGATGCTCTTATTTATGATGCCATATTTAACGTTAGGGGTTGGGTGTCTACTTAACTTAAATAGTAAACAAAATTCTTAAAACAGCTGCAGCCTTATCTACTACAACTTGACTTGAAAACTAGACTAATACATTTTCACGATTGAAGTTAAATTTCAGATAAATGTGTATTTTATGCATCAGCAAACTAATAACAGCCTTGAATTATAAAAGAAATATTTTTATTTGTTGCATGAAATTATTCATTCATCCAAATCAAGAAGGCATTTATCATTTAACGGAAGAAGGAAAATTTTCTGATGTTTACATTTTAAGCTATCTTAGAAAATTCTTAAGTTATTTAAATTACAAACTTTATGAAACAAAATCATTACAATTTAAGATATCTTGTTTGTAAGGCCATATTCCAAAATCTATTTTGGAATTATTCATATTTCATTTAACAAAATAAAAGGAAGAAGTTTCAAAAAAAATATACTTGCTTAACAACCTTACTTTAATAGATGTTTAACCGACTTTTTCCATTGTACAGATTTCAAATATTCATTTTTTTAAAAATATGATTAAGGTGAAACTCTTATATGAATTAAGGAACAGATTTGATAAGTTACGGAAAATTTGTTCACGAAAAATTCTTAGACACGCTCTAATTACCATTTAAATGGTTATTTTTTTTTACATAATCCGAAGTGAGTCATTCAACTTTAGTATAACGTGAAAATGTTAAACACTTGGAAATTTAAACCTAAAGGATTAGTAAATAAAGCCTAGTTAGATTCCGAAACTATTCACTTGTAATACCTCGTTTTACCATTTCGTTCTTACCATATTGTAAAAGAAAATAAAAATAAAACGATTAAAACGAGATAAAGAAATTAATTTTGGCGCCAAAATGTTTATTTTTGGTTACTTTGGATACCTATAATACCGGATACTTCTGGCACTCCCTTTTCCGATATTTGTTAAACAACATATGAACAATACTTTTTGTTCTGCGGGAAAACGGTTTAAAATATATTGAAATAAATAGTTTTTAACATTTTACTCTCCTCCTGAAAAATAAAAGTACCGGTTTGATTTAAAATATTTAAATCTTCACCAAATAAGTTTACAATTAGAATTTAATTCATTTTCTTTAGTCTTTTAGAAACCGAAGTTAGTTAATTGTATTGAATTTTTGATTGAAAAATATGATATGAAAATTCTAAAACAAAAAAATATGTAAAATATATATTGTCATTTATTCTATTTGTCATTAACGTTTTTAATTAAAACAAATTGTAATTAGTTTTACAGTACATGTGAAATTGATATCCAAATTATAAACATGAATACTTATTTAAAATAATTATTTTCAAAATAAATGCCTTTTAATATTTAGTCTTGAAACTTAGAGAATTAAAAATTAACCAATCATGTTAAGTACAGACAAATATAATAAAATCTTTGCCAAACGCAAATCCAAGGTTTTCTCTTACTGCAAAAACCTTACTGCTGATCACTGCTAAATTCGGATTAAAAAATTGGTATTATTTATTAATATCAATTAAATCATAAAAGTGAGTTCATCGAATTTTTGATTGATGTCAAAAAAAATTTTCACATTACCAAATTATACAATTTTAAAAAAAAAAGATTTTCATTTCGAAATTAATCACTTAAAGATAAAAGAGATTCAACTGATTTACTTGTACAAAAGGCCTTTACCACATAAAAAATGGACTGATTACTAAATTAATTCGGTTAATAATATTATTATAATAAATAGAAAAGTTTGAATTTTCCTTTTTAATTCTAAATTCATCTTTATCACAAGAAAAATTTAAAATATTCATAAAGCAAAATATTTATTTTTTGAGATTATTAATATATTGATTTTTAAATCATTTACAATAAATATTAGTCCTTGTAACATTTTGATATAACTTTGTTATTAAAAAGAAGTTTAAAATTTAAAAAAAAGTCAGGTACTTAAATTAAATATTATATCTAAATCTACAATTTTAGTTACAAATTTAAAATTTAAAAACATCTTAAAATGAACCTCATTAAGTAAAATCTGGCTCTGCTTAAAAATAATTTTGCAACTCACAATATAAGAAAAAAATAAAATACTTGCAACTTATTTTTTAAATAGCATACCCTGCATTAACACATTAACGGAAATGGTTAAGCATTTAGCTATATTTTGAGAGAAATCATAAAAATGAATGATAAAATCAATAAAAGCAGAAAAAAGAATTCTGTTTAAAAACCATTAACGAGAAAACGCAAAATATATTTCATTTGAAATCATTGAAAAGATCGTTTTTATTTCTGTGACGGATATATAGAAAATGAGTTATTTTGTGGTCGGATTTGGTGACTGAACGCTAGGGCAGTTATTTTTAAGATTTTAATAAATAAAAATAATACCTTAATGTTTGAATCAGATTACAAGTAATTCAAATTACAATAAATTTTAATTGATTGTTTTTTCTGAACAAGTAGATAATTCAAATGTCGACAACACAACTGTGAGATTCGAATGACTATTTGATTGTTTGATTTAAAAAAGAATATGAAAAGAATAATTATTTCCTATTTAAATTTTTCATATTTTCAATTTATATCATAAGATGTTGATCCGAGTCAAACCATCAAATCATTAAAGTTGCATAACTATTAAATGCAAGATATATCTTGAAATTTATATTTAAGAAAAAGAAGCAAATATAAAATTTTTAAACTTAAGATTTTAAAACCTAGCTTAAATCGACCAAATTATTAAATGTGATTCTCATTCAAATTAGTAAATTTATAAATTATAAATTCAATAATAATTTATAGTTGAAACAATTTGATTACTTTAAGAAATAAAAAGTAAGCCACAAAAATTTTGATACAAAAGCAGCGGAAATAATTATTTTTTAAATAATCTGCATGTAACTTTTATCAGTTTCATTTTTTTGATACTTAATAATAAAGTTGTGTAAATAAGTATAAAAACTTATCCACAAAGTGAAAGCATAATTACTAATGAAGGTATAAAAATAAAAATATTAAAATAAAATTATACTTTATGACTCCACTTGTATTAATATCATTTTTATGAGTTACTCTAAATCTAATTAATTAATTTAAAATTAGCTACCATAGACAAAAAAGAGGCACAATTCATCACATAGTTAAGCTTTAATTATGCAACTTTGAAAAAAAAATCTTAATCAAAGGAATTATAATCTTGATCGAAATTTCTTCGTCATTTCTTTCCACCAATAAGGTCTCTCCATAACTCCTGGCGTCTGTAAAAATGCAGCTTGCAGATTTTTATAAATCTGTTAAAAATATTGGATCAATAGACAAATTATAGTTAAACTTTAAAAATCAAAACTATCATGCATTTTGTTTTAGAAAGTTATGAAAATGTAAAAATAAACATTTACATTGTTATAGTAAAAACTCTGTTTCGCTTTTCATAATGCAAAAAATTTTTTAACACTACTAAGCAATATTTTACATAATTTACAATTTCATTATTAAGAATTGTAGAGAAGTTAGTACGTCTGAATATACGTATAAATATGTTAAAACAAAAAAGCAATTTCAAAAAAATATAGTTTTTCTCATTATAAAATTAAATATTGTCAAAAAATCAATCTTCAAAAACAAACAGTTATGAAAATTATATTTACCTCACCATCTGATTTGCCAATGGCCGAATTGAGAATAAAATCAGGTGGAGCAATGGCGTCAGCCAAGCTCACTGCTTCAGGTTTAATACTGGAACATAATTTTAAAATTGCTTCTTTTATTAATTGAGATAGTGAAGGCCCAACTGCAAAACCGCCTTCATAGAAATCCGATAAGTGATACTGTAAATGGTGAATACCGTATAAAGATATAAGATTTCTGAAGACAGTCACTTCTTTTGAAAACTGAGGTTCTGCCTCATTTATTTTATTGTGGCAAATTAAGACCACATAATGCTAAAAAGAAATATGATTAGCATAATTTTTAATGTATTTTTTATTGCTAATTTGAATGAAACTATTACTTCATAATATAAAATGATTCTGAATACCTCTACATAAGCTAAAGATAAATTCCTAGCAAAAAATACTTGGCAGTTGTTTTTTGCAGTAAATGAATCCTGTCCTTTATTTAAATTAATTTCATATTGTTGTCTTGTTTTCTCTAATAAGTTTAAAATTAACCATTCATACATGGACAATATTTCTGAAAATAAATTAATCTCTGTGAAAAATTTAAGTGTTTCATTTATAAAAATAAGGCACCAAAGAAATAACTGAGGTAGTTTCCAGAACAAGACTGTAACTGTTCCAAGTATATTTCAATATCTGTAGATTACAGAAACTTGCAAGACATAATAGATTTCATTTTTCAGTTAATTATGTGATTTAAAAAAATGACAAACGTAATTCATAGGAAATAACGTAAAATAACATAGGAAAATTAATCTATGAATTTTCTTATTCTATCAATCGAAATATATTTGGACAAACCGTCTATTTCGCAAAGTTGTTCTACTGATGTAGGACACTTGTAACTCTTTTTCGAATATAAAAATTTTACAGATCCCAAAGGTGACTCAAATGGAATTCTCAAATTTTTCCAGAGACCCAGCAACCAGTTACTGCTTTGCTGAATTAGGACGTTATTATCTCCTTCATAAGTACAATTCGCATCATTATCATTTCTTAATGTACCGAACCCAGAACCTAAAATAAGGAGAAATATTCTTTTTATTACATTTTTAAGTAAGTTTAATTGATTATATTTTCTTTAGGGAACTTTATTGGAATTTTTTCTAAAATTTATAAATATGTAATGATTGTTTTTAACAAACAGAATTTTTATATCTTTGATGACATTTTGAAAAATTTAAAATTCAAATCAAATGCATCAGAACGAAAGAATACTTTAAGATAAAATTACATACATTTAAGATATCCATGACCACCGCAGGCCTCTCGCGCCTCTTGCGCACAATGCTGTGCAGCCCAACTGACGATAGGTTTTGCTGAGGACATTAAGGCATGGAGTTCAATACCAAAATCGTTCTAAAAAAGAAACATCCTTTAATGAGGAGAAACCAAACATGATACTTTTAATTTTATTTAAAATACGATATTACTAACCAGTTCTTTATCACATTTGAACGAGGCTAGTATATTAAAATCAACGAATGCTTGAGAAGTAACTTGAGCTAATACTGTATAAGCATAAGCAGAAGCCAAAAATGGGAAAAGACGCCATTGCTGAAAATTATTTTCCTTTTGTCATTTAATTTCATTATAATTTGAATCACAATGCAATATTATTGAAAAGATAGGAGCATACTTGTAACTGATATTCAATAATAGGAAGTTCCTCAATATCTGTTGGTCCGAATTGTCGTCTCACAGAAGAATATCTTACTGCTATTGTAATGGCCTTAACTAAGTTTCCAGCACAAATGTTAACAATAGCCATTCTACCAGCCACGAGCGAGCCAAGAGAAGCACCTGACCATAAAATTATTTTTTAAGTATTAAGGTTCATTCGGCATGTCAAATATTAGTTTTATTGAAAGAAAGTTATTGCACAAAACTTACCAAATCTTTTCCTAGGATCCTTGATTGCCGTAATATATTTGCCTTCGCTGGATACTGTGGCATTTTTGTCAAGTAAACTATCCTTTGGTATTCTGTACTTATCGAAAATTGCAAAACCATTATCAATTCCATTCAATCCTAATTTTTCACCCATGTCTCCAATAATCACTCCGGGATAGGTTAGTAACGTATTAGGATCTCTGAGGGGCGTCAAAAATGCATGAAGACCATGACATATTCCGTCAGGAGTGTATAACTGAGCAAAAACTGTGGCATGTGTTGCGGTAAAACCTAAAACATTTAAAATCAATCAGATATTTCCAATAATAAACTTTGCGTTTATATATCTATAAAGTTAATAGCTCTTTCAAAACCAAAAAATTTTACACGTCAGCTAAGTATCAGGATCCTTGATTTATTGTATTGTATTTAATATTAATCTTTGGTTCGACATTATTTCTTTATAAATCATCTAAGTTTTAATTTTTAAACATGTATCCATTTATTGTTATTGATGGGAATTAGGAACACATCCAACATACTACTCAAAATAATCCCTGTTTAAAATTGAATTTTCCTCTTCTTCTATCAGATGGAAAGTTAATTATAACAGATACATTCCAAGAGTCATATGAAATTTAAATTGAAGTTTAACATAGAAATTATTTGTGGAAATTCTGATTATACTTTATCTTGAGAAACTGCTAAATAGATTCGATACTAAATTTTCTCCTCATTAATATTCACTATGATAAATTGTATTAAAATCGGTTAAATGCTTTTGCAATATACAAATTGAATATATCATGCTTCAGTGCAGCATGAAACAAAACACTTGTTTTAACTTTTCGTCGAATCTAATTGAAATGACGACCTTGAATGGAAACTTTTATGGTCTCGAATATCGATATGCTTCTCATATAATATCTAGATTTCCATCCACGTCGAGTTAAAATCCTAAAATTGTAGACTACTGTAAAATTAAATTTTTAATCAAAATAAACAGATTTTTTTATTCTCAAAAATTAAAAATCTACAAAATACTATTATCATAATCAAGATTCATGAAAAATAGTCTCAAAATGTTACATCTAATATTTTGAGAATATTTTTCATTCTTAAAATTTTCACCAGATTTTATAGCAAAGATCAACTACTGTTTACGGAAAATTTTCATTAACTTATTGTTGAACAATAAATAGGGGGCAAAATTTTATAAATTTATAAAAAGAATATAAAGATGATATTAATCATACATATAATATATATATTAAAATGTATAAAATATATATATTACTTATATATATTATTATATATATTTTTAATGATTCAGTTTTAAAATAAGTCAACTTAAATCGAATTTATGCATCGGTTTTGAATAAATTAAAAAAGTTTCAAGGTCTTAGGTGCTTGACTCAACAAATCAGAAAAACTTTAAGCTCTGCTGTTAAAGCATTTCATTCAAGCTTACAAGATATAACTCAAAAATTTTCGTATAAAATGCATAAAGCATTCACTCACATAAAAGGTATATCTTATCTCATAAATGCTAAACAATAAATAATTTTTACATAAGATTGACATTATTAAAAATTAATCGCAGTTTTCTTTTGAATATCTATATGTTAATTAACAGATCACATTAATGGAGTTTATCATGGCAAATTTATATTGTTTTAAATTTAATTATCAAATTATCACTGCTTTAAAATAAAATTTCGTTTGTGTTATATCCCGACTGATAATTGCTTCCAAGGATTATACTTAAATTAGAACGAAAATGTACAAAAAAGTTAGACTGATGACTCTTCATTTACATATATTCTTTTGTAAATTATATTTTTAAAATAAAAATAAAAAATTGAATTAATGGCACTTTCTAGAAACAAAACTTCTTGAATTGTGGTAATTTTATATCTTGCTGACATGAAATTTCTTTTCTGAGTCTTGAATCATTTATAACTATTAGGCACCTAAGTTTCCAACCCAACATTTTGCAGCTTCAAAATCCGGAGTATTCAAAATAAATTCTTGTGTGTTTACATCAAATGTTGCCGTCGTTCTCATTTTCTTTACGTTCGTTCCGTGGGCAACCTCGGTAAGAGCAAAACACCCTGTCAAATCCTCGTTTTCTGATTGCTTAAGCATCTTTAAATGCTTCTTTGATCCTAATCCACGAATACTATTATTGAAAAACTGCGATGGAATAATGTATTTAATTAAAGCACTTGCATCGTACATTGTTAACGCTCCAATTGAACACATAAACTGTAAAGACAAATTTTTTATTATAAATATCAGTATGATTAAATGAAAACATTCTGTTCATTTAAAATTGTATAAATGAATGAAACATGGCGAAAATGTTACATTTAAAATTTTATATTTATTTTAAAGAATGAATTTGAATGCAACCTATATAGAGAATGCATAACAGTATTAAAACTAAATACTTCGGAACAATTTAAAAATACTGTAGTTTGCGCAGGCAAATTTGTTAATAAATCATTTGTTCAATATTTTACAGCCACAAATTTTTTTTTGTGGTATTTAAAAACTAAAATAAAAAAATGTTTCTAATGTTTTCTTAAATGTTTTTAATATATATATTATTTTTATAATGCCATGTATTAAAAACAATAAAAATGTTATAAAATTTCTAAACAGAATTAATTTATATCATTAAATTAATAATATTTTGCAAGTTACCAATATAAATTAACTTATGAAAAAACTTACCTATTTATTATTACCTTATGAAAATTGGGAAAAGGATAAGTACATTGCACTTAAAGTTGTATTACTAATAGTAGTAATAAGGCCTTAAAACTTAATATATCAAAATTGCATTTCATTTTACTTCCAATATCTTATTAATAAAAAAATCACACTGTCTCACCCGTTTTGGATTTTCCATTATTTTTTGAGAATTGAAAAAGTCAAAATCACGAATTCTATTTGCTCTAAGAGCTGTTAATTTCCTAAATTCCTGGTGTGGTAAGGATTCTGAACTTTGTTGAAATAAAGGATCTTCTTCTAGTTTCTTCCACATTCTATACTGAAAATAAAACTTTAGTTTTTACTATAGTGAATTTAAATTAAAAAGAAATTATTTACGGAAAAGAAAAATATTTTTTTTCTTTTTGTTTGCTAGTCAAATAGTACAACCACATCAAAAATTTTTATTTGCAACAAAAATACTCTCTAATGTTTTACATTAAATTTCCCCTCCTTCATTATAGGCCTAATTTAAATGAAATATTAAATAAATTATTCCAATTATCGTAGTATAAAGAATTTTTTTGATTTAAAATTTATTCCAATAAAAAAATACAAGACTGAAAGGAAAATATGTAACAATAACAAATTACGATTTTTATACTATTAAAAGGAAAGATATTTTACGTTTCTCTCATAATATTCCTAATGTAGGAAAATATGTGTAAGGTATATTTTGATATAAATTTAATTCAAATATTAAAATATACATATCAATGTGTAACTATTATCTTCATATAATATTTTATAAAAATTTGAGTATAAACATAGTTTACAATATGATAAAATTTATACTATTGAAGAAGGCCAGAAATAAAAGAATTTCTGTTGTAAATATTTTTTTTTAAATTAAAATTTGTTAAATACTTAAAAGGTATAAACTGAGGATATATAAAATTATGTCAATCAACTTATAAAACTAAGGAATTAAATGCAGACATAAATAAAATATATATTCCATGAAACTATTACTAATTACAGTCTTTTTCAGAAATATTTGCTTATTACATTAACAATACTGAATAATTCTGTTTCTTATAAAAGTTATGAATAGTTATATCATGAGAGATATTAGCAAATGTTTCAATTTTTTGGTATTAAAATGAAATATTATACAAATAAAAAAAGTTAACAATAGAAAAACTAAAAATATATTATAATGAAAAGAAACTTTTTCTTATCTACAATTCATGTTACTGTCTTAAATGTTAAAGGACAATATAGATATATAACAGTTTTAATAAAAGATATAAAATATGAATATAAATTAATTTTAAATTTAACTGAAATTTTTATTAAAAATTTATTCTTATTATGGAATATGTTTATTTAAGTAAAAGAAAGCATCTATAAATTGCTTCAAGCTAAGATTTTTATTCATTTTATTGAAGAAAAAATTTCTTTGAATTTCCTCAAATATTACACATTTTATAATATCTATTTATTTAACAAAAAAATACAATTATAAATTTCAATTTTAATTGATCTTGTAAATTATATATATGAAGAAAATTTTAAAGAATATTAACAGATATTTCAAAATGAAAGATCAATGAAGATTATGACTGACTACATAGTAATTCATAATATTATAAAAAGAAAATTGTAAAATTTTAATTTTGATCAAAAATTAAAATTATAATGGAAGATTAAAAGTGAAGAATAATATCAGTTTAATAGTATTTCAATTCTCTGCACATTTTCAAACAAATAATCAAAGAAATTTGAAAAATTTTCTCAGGCTTTGCAAATAAAAAAGTTATTGGTTTTTTTTACTAAGTTCTTCTCAGTAGTAAATACAATCAGTCAATATTATTAAAAATGTATAACTATAAAGGAAAAATAAATTTTTCAATATGGACAACTATTCTATTTCATTTGATGCCAAAACTTTTTATAGAAAATCATAAATTTTTGAATAATTTTTATAACTCCGTTTAAAAGATAAAAAACAACATGTAATGAAAAATAAGTGTTTTAATTGTGATCGTTAAAAACTGAATACTGATGAAGAAGGGTTATGCTACGGTTTTAGCAAGTACATGTAAAAACTTACCTTGTTCATTATAATATCCTCGGATTCCAAAAATATTTGCATTTTTCTCCAGCAAAAAGATGCTGTTTTCCTGTAGGAACTTAAAGGACCTTGGGGCAAGTCAGGAATCAATTCTGTTGTTTTTTCTGATGACATATTTGACCGGCACTTAAAAGCGTTGAAATTCAATGTAATAATTATAAGAAATTATAAACTGTCTTTTTTAAAATAATTTCGAAATTTAAAAGATTTGAACAACCTTCAGAGCAAATTAATTATTGTTCTGATCTATGTACTCAAATAAAAAAAGGTATAAAACAAACGGTATAAAACGCTTCATGTATTAGTTGTTGAGAATAAAAAATTACTATGTAAATGGTAACGTTATAAACTTAAGACAAATTTGAATAGCGTAAAGCAGAATTGCCAATTTAATGAACTTTTTTATCATGTTGCATTACGTTGCTGCTGAGCAAACATTAAATGTTTCACGGTTTTGAAGTTGAAAAATTTGGCATTAAATGTATTATAATTTAATGTACATTAATGCCGATACATTCAGATAATTACAAAATTGGTAAATGAAATAACTTAGTAAGAGAAAATTTAAGAAGGTGATTTTAAACCTAGGTTTTGCTGTTATATAATTTGAGTAACGATAATTTTATTTATGGGATGTCGGAAACATCCATGTTATAATAATTTTTTTTATAATTTCTATATTACTTAAGATTATTGAAAATTCAAGATTGTCAGTGATAAAAACCAATCATTCTCAAGCATAATTTCAAATATAATTAAATATCTTTTCGGCTTAGGTGAATTGAAAAACTGAATACTGATGAAGAACGGTTATGCTACGGTTTTAGCAAATTCATGTAAAAATTCATGAATATCTTTTCAGCTTAGGCGAATCTTGTAAAAATGGAAAAAAAACGAAAATCATCCGATAATCAAAATGTACCTACAAAAAGAAGTCACTGGAGCCTGGGATTATTGGAAAGCATGAAAGATCCTGAACTTATAGTCCTAGAAGATGACTTAGTAGTAGCAATAAAGGATAAATATCCCAAGGCTGCTTTCCACTATCTGATTTGTCCTAAAGCAAAAATACCATCTTTAACATCTGTTAAAACTGAACATTTATCATTACTTAAGCATATGGAAAAAATAGGTAAAGAGCTTACCATGAAACATAAAGATAAAAATTTTTTAATTGGTTATCATGCTGTACCAAGTATGGTTTGTTTACATTTACACTGTATTAGTGATGATTTTAATTCACCTTATTTAAAAACTAAAAAACATTGGAATAGTTTCACAACAAAATATTTGGTACCTAGTATGTTGATTATAAAACAGTTAGAATCAGGTGAAATACATTTTCCATCAGAACTTCAGGCAAAAGCTCTACTAGAGACAAAGTTAAAATGTCATAAATGTAATTATTTCCCTAAAAATATGCCTGATCTTAAAAAGCATATTCAAATCCATATTTAATTGCTTATGTATTTTATTTATATGTATATATGTATGTAATTAATTTTTATTTCAAATTTATAAGTGAAAATACAAAATTAGAGTGTAAGTAAAATGAAAATGTTATTTAAAATTTTGTTGTCAAATAATTTGTTTTATATTGTAATTAGATTAAAGATTTTAAAAAAAATAAGTAATATTTATTTTCATGATTTATTTCTTAACCATACTGATACTAAACATTTTATAAGGGCCAATTGGCTGAGTTAAAACTTTAATGAACATTTAAAAAAATTTGAGAAAGCAGTTGCGACATTATATAGATTAGTCTCATAATTACAAACTGTAATTGTTATGTTAAAATAAATAAAACCTTGTTTCTATTCAATAAAAAAAATTACAATGTTGATTCGATAACTAAAAAAATTATGCTTGTCTGTGAATTATTCTATACCTAACAATACTTTTTTCATTGATGACTTAATGAATTTTTCGTTTTTAGTAATTGTCCTATAATAGCAAGCTTTTTAAACAAGAATGTTTGGAGGAAAATTCGTTGTATCAGGAATGACTAAATTAATTGCATTTTTCGTTGTCTTCATTTAAACTGAGATTTGTCAGTATAGTTCTGATGGAATGCTTTCATTTACAACAAAAAAAAATTTAATATTAGCGTTAGCAAACTCTAGCTACTGATGTTTTAATGTAGAACCAGTCACTTTAATATAAATATTTCAATATTTTTTTAATTAGATTATTTTGCAACCAAATTTAAAAACTTAGATGTATTGAAACAGAAAATAACATTAAGTTAATTGTACATATAAGTTTAGAATAAAGATTATTTTTGATTAAATCTCTTGGATTACGCTTATTGTCGGGGAATTAGACTTGCCAATTGTAAATCGGGTAGCACACATAGATTCTATTTGTTATCTAAGAATATTTTGCTTTCTCATCAGTTTTCTTGAAATGAATAAGTCAGAAGAGGAATATTTGGACTTTATTAGGAAAAACTTTTGGTTGGTAAGATATTTTGTTCTACTTTAGTACCAAATTTTTTTTACTATTGATTTTTAAATGAAATGTTTATGCTAAACTTAAGAAATTATTTAAATGAGTAATATCATAAATTGCTTTTAAATTTGCTTTGTTTCTCATATAATAATAGTTTTTCAAAATTATATTTTAACGGAAATAGTACTTTTTTTGTTTAATATAGTCGTTAGGTACAAGTTTTAATTATAAAAATTTATTTAGAAAGACATTAGGGTAATCTTTGTATTATTTTCTTGTTAGAAACTTAGAAATTAAGGGGTATATTAATTTTTTTTAATTCCCTTCTTTCTAATGCCTTAATGTAAACAATAGATTAAATTTTTTTAAAGCCATTATCTTCAGAGAAGCAATTAAATTAAAAGTTTCTTAAAATTAGTTCGTTTTAGTGGTATAATTTGTGTAAAACTTATTTTTTTGTATATATATGTTAATGTAATGATACTCTTCAGTTTTTAAATTAGTTCTCTTTTACTTAGATAAATTTTATCAGCTTGATGCAACTCTTTATAGTCTCTATTTTTCTTCTGTAAGTTCAGTTATTCCTCTTTTATACATTAGAAAATGAAGTTTATTTAATAAATGGCGACTTTTCATTCTCAAACAATAAAATTTTATCTTTATAGATAAGACCATGTGATGAATATATTGCAGAAGCAAAAGAATGCAAAAGGATTAAAGCAAGGTTTCATCAATATTTTATCTATGGATCTTTTTTGGATTGTGCTACTTGGAGCAGTGATTCAGCAAATTGTGATCTTTGTAAGGAGAAAAGTAACTATAGAGCTTGTTTAGAAATCATAAAAAATGAAACATCTCGAAGACTTAAAAGATTGGAAGGACATAAAAATAATGATGTTTGGAAAAAAAGGACTGAACCACCTGAGAATTGGAATGAACCTTTGCCAAAATGGTGGTCAGATGAAAATGCAAATTCATTACTAACAAAAAAAGCTAAGGAGTATGAAAAGATCATTGAAGATCCTCGACTGCCTAAGGATAAAACATGTACTTTACAGTAGTTTGTAATTTTATATTTTTTCAACAGGACTTTGGTGTAAAATATCTTGTCTCAAAATGAAATAAGAATATGTATGTGTAAAACCTTATGTATATATATATATATATCTTATGTATATGTATGCCTTATGTATATATATTATTATATAATTAACTATTATACTGAAATAAAATGATATTTCTTATATATCAAAATAAATTTATTTAAAAAAGATATTGCTTTTCCAAAAAAAGAAGTATATTGATTTTACTCATTTTTAATATATTTTTTGATTCATATATTTCTTATAAATATTGTTGAAAATCAAAATGTGCAGGACTTATAACAAAGGTTAGCATTGTATTAATATATCTTTTTTGTTAATTTATTTTTTAGCTTTTTTATAATATATTTCTTTCTGAACATACAATTAAAGATAAATAGCACATTTCAATGTTACTCTTTTATAAGAAAAATAATAATTATCAGATTATATTGGCTTAATCTTATTATCACTTGATCTGTTGGTTACAACAAATTATTTAAAAAAAAATTGAAAATTCTTATAATTAATGTCTTTTTATTGCAGAAGGACTTGAGGAAAGTAATACATCATATTTTGAAGTTGCTTCAAAGTTAAAATTCTCTTTGTATATTTCCAATCTTATAAAGCCAGTTGAAAGTCTTGTATTTTGAAATAACTTTAAGAAATTTATTTCACAGATATCAAAATTCATAAATTTTTATCATTAATTATGAACTGAAAAAATATTTTTTTTATTACAAAAGTAAGCTGTATCCCAATTCAGTTTTATTTTAAAGGATTTACATAAAAATTTTGACAATCTCTCAGATTGGTTGTAGTCAAAATCAAAAATAATTTGTAATTTCTTTCTGTTAGCAAATAAAAAAAATTTTGTTTAAAGCATTTATAGTTTTTAATTAATATTAAGGAACAGTAACAAATCACAAGTTAAAATGAATTATTTCAAGGTTTATAAATTAGCCCAAAAACATCTTAAAAAAATAATATACTAAAATTTACTTTAATTATACTTACCAGCAAAGGTGAACTTAATATTACTTATTCATAAATTTCTGGAGTTACAAAACTAGATTTAAATTTTTAAAGGAAAAAAGGAAACTATACTTTTCATTACTCAACAAATAATTCTTTTAAGAATCTATGCTCTTTATAGATTTCAGTTAAATTAATCATATTAAAATTAAATTTTTAGTTATATATTGTTAAATGAATAATTTATATTGATGAAAGAAGGATCTCATAATTTACAAATAAATAAAACTGAAAAAAATTATTAATCACAATTTCCATAATTAAATGTTATCAATAAAATAAAAATATGGTATTTTAATACTTTTTTCATTTTTAGCAGATTTAAGTTATACCTTTGCTTTTATTTTAAAGTTCATGTTGTATTACATATCATTTTAAAAGAATTTAGGAATAACAAATCATGAAATTACTTTTGCTCTTTAATTTCATGTATTGGGAAATCAAATAAATAAAGTTCAAATTTTACACAGGCAAAATAATATGGGTATAAATGCTCCAATTACTATGAAAACTGGAAGCATTATAGAAGGATCATCAGTCTGGTATGGATCTGGTGTTTTAGGACCACTTGGTCTTCTACTTTTTGTTAACTTTTTATATTCTTCTAATTCATCTCTAAAATCTTCAACTTCTGTTTCTGGTGGCAAAGGTGGCAATTTTGGCACATCTGAAAAATGCAATTATTTAGGATATTAATTGATAGTAAAAAATTAAATTTTCTTCTTAAGGTTCATTTACATTTTTTTATTATATTTTTTAACTGAGGTTGGAAAAATTGTTTTCTGCTTACCCTCTAATCTTCCCTTCATAACATAAACAGCATTGATTTTTGGATTGTCTCTAAAACCTTTTATGAATTCCACTCTAATTTTACCTCCTCTAATGTCTGATTCTTCTTCATTATAAAACAGCCTACCTTTTCTAACACTGAATGGAATATATTCATCATGAGCAATCCCTTTTCCAACGAAATCATATATATCCAAATCAGCGACAATGGTGTGATCACCATTTAGAACAACATCAAACACTTTCATGTTTGGAGCATTGAAATAAACTTCACTAAATTTCAACACTAACACATAATTTCCATCTTCCTTAATGGGAATTTCATAACCAAAAGTGCTGTGATGATATCTTTCTGTCTGATAGAGAATTTGATCATTTTGCGGAACTCTCCCAATTAATAATTGTTTGCCAAAATCCGATGCGGTCCCAACTTTCCCCATTAAAGGATCCCTTTCATATCTGATGCCGTGGCTGTCGACATGACTCTCACCGCCGGCATTTATAGCGTATATAATTTGGCCTAAGCCGGCAACTTTGCCGTAACTTAGAAAAAAAACGCTAAAAATTAACATTAATCCTGGATTGCTACAAACAAAGTACTGAAAGACAGGTACAAAAATATTGAATTGTTTTCTTATAAGATAAGCCATCATTTGTGCGTTTGAAATTTTCAAAATATTCTACTCGTCAACCATCTCCATGTCCCCAGCGATAAGTGTTTTCCTTAACAGCTTTTATATTACAGACGAGCATTCCCCATTGTTGATGATTTGGCAGCAGAAGTAAATATGATGCCAACATTGAAACTAAAAAAATTATAGGCACTCTGGTTTCACTTGGCATGCTATGCTTAGATATCTTTTTATTGTATTTCCAAAGTAAATGAAATTCAAAATTTATAATAATTAAATGTTTTGTTAAAACCAGCGTTTTCCAAAAAATAGTTCTCTCCCCGACCTGGCGGCTTAAATTCTTATCAATACATTAGTAGAGGCTTAACACATAGTAGACTAAGACGAAAAAATCTCACCGCTGATCATTTCATTTATAATAAGTAACATATGGGCAAAAAAATAATCCAGGCTGGCTAAATCAGTTTTCTATCATTCCGAAAACTTTAAAATTTATGTAAATAATGCTATTGCATATATATGTACAACTTAAAGCTTGGATTATTTCTTTAACTTTTAGATAATCCGCTTCATATTTTAATGTGAAATTTAAATTTTTTCACAAACTGCATTTAACTGGTTTTGTTGCTTAACTCTGCATTTTTTTTTTTATTCGCGACGAAAACTATTCTCTCACAGTTGATTCATATTATTAACGTATGTCAAAACTTGTACAATTCATATTTATACAAATAAGGTGTGAATTCTTTTTCATTCAAATACATTTCAAGTTCTTATACAACAAAGTCAATATTTATTTAATGAAATTAATCTTAAAAAATTTTAGATTTTATCATCATAAAGATTGGTTTTGGATTAATATTTTCAGCATTTCATACTTTTAAAAACTGACATTTAATAAAGCTTATAGTTTAAAAATATTTAAAATTTGGAACAAAATTGTGTTACTCTATAAATTTGATGTTGCAGGAGTCACATCAAAGCAAATTTATATCACATTTCAACTTGATAGGAAGTACCTAAATTTAATCTATTTCGAATACATTAAAATTATAATTTTATGTCGCTTTGTTAATTTTTTTTTTTGGTTCAACAGTAACAATTTACAATTTTTAGAAGCGCAACTTTATTTTACTTCTAGTTATATAATTTACACATAAGCTAAGACAATCCTGAAAAACAAAAAAGTATAAATGAAGAAAACTTTTTAATATTAGAATTATTATTTGTTTATAACTAATTTTGTAAAGCTCTTTTTCTAAAAAAAGCCTGCTTCAATAACTATTGTTAAGATAAGAGTATGAAAAAACTTTGCAAATAAATTTTCCAATGTTTTTCCACATAATTGATAAAAAAACAAAAAATAGGTCATATATAGACGTATCCGAATATATATATATATATGTGTGTATGTGTATGTGTGTGGGTGTGAGAAAATTATTGTTATCAGAATTTTAATTTTTTGAATTTCAATGCATTAACTTTTAATTCAGATTTATTTTCCTGAAGATACCATTCCTGTGACAAATAATACTTTTTGTTTCTTCTTCTTCCTTCTTTTATTGTTACCATCTGCAATGAAAATTGTTATTTAAAGAATATTCTATACCTATAAACTGATTTAAAAATTTAACAAGTACTGTATAAATCCAAATTTTGTTAAAGATTCAAGGAATATTTAAAATGAAATGAAAAATTTTTAACTTTATTTTACAAAATGAATAAAAAAGTTACAATTTGTTTTAAATAATTTAAATAGTAATCAGAAATTTATATAATTATTTAAGCACTTTACTTTTATAATATTCTTAAGTAAAATTTAAATAGTTTTAAATTTCTCAGCTTTTCTCTATCTCCATCCAAATAATGTATTCGTCTGATTCATTAAAAATTGTGGGTATATATACTACCCATTTCGGGTTATATAACGGTGTTTCTTCCGTTTTAATATCAATGCGACTTCCAGGTATGGAAAAGAGAATTTCCCGATGTGGAAAAAAATCTCGTTTCTGGGATAAGGGGAACAGAACCTGTCTCGACAACCTTAACCAGGTAAGCTATCCCCCCCATTCATACCCTGAACTCTGCAATATTCTTAATATTTTATGAACGGAAACCTTATATTCTCATATATAAAATATATATAAAAATATATATCTGTAAAATAAAAGTAATAATATTTTTAAGTCTATCAAATATCATACGTTAATAAAGTTTATAATTTAGCCGCTGCTCTGGTGGAGAATACAGTTAAACGTTTTCCAGAGTAAGAGAATATATATTACCATTTTCAAATATGAAATAAGAGATGCACAAAAATTAAATTAGTTAAAAAAAATCTTACATTATTATTTCAAAAATAGGAAAATGTTCCTTATTTTTAGTTCTGCAAATAATTAAAAAATCAGATTTTTGATCTATAATGATTTTTTAATTTTATTTCAGATTAGATGGACCTCAATATATGTAATTATTTACATATGTATTTAGTAAAAATATAATTTATTATAACTAAATAAAGGTCTCTTACAGCATTCTCTATGGATTAAAAATAATTTTAAGAGAAGCGTTCTTCATAGAAAGATTCTGTTAATATAAATAAAATTCTCTCTTCAGAGAAATCTCACCGAGAGGCTATCTCTATTAGGAGAAATCACATAATAGTATTTATTTCGTAGATAGTGCTTTTAGAAATCTCAATATAATGATTTATTTAATGGATCTCTTTCCATTCAGTTCTAAACCATGATAATGTTTATTATATTCAACTAAAGGCGATGGTAAAAGTTATAAAATTAAAAAAAATTGTAATCCAATATTTAAAAATCAGTGAAATAACGATGAAAAGAATTTCTAATCTCAAATAAAAAGCCTGAAATTCATTTAACTTACGTTCACGATCAAATTCAGCTTTTTCAAGAGCCATAGCAAAAGCATCGCTGAAACTCTGCTTGTAATGGGGTATGAGGACATATTCCTCCATGTCATTTGTAGCTTTTCGAGTCCTTGGTTTCGGCCAAATATCACTATAATCGAGGGGTTTTGAGACTTCTTTTTCACACTTCTGGTTCGATCCTGATTTCAGCATCTGCCATCAATGAATATGTAATAGGTAAATTCAAGAAAAATTTCTCGATGCCAATTGTATTATGGTGGTAATTGATACCTGAGCGAAAGATGGTCCTGAGTGCGTGGGCATCGATGATGAGCCCACTGCGTTGGGAGTAAAATTGTCAACGGTTGTATCAAAAACAGCAGAGGCAGATGATAAACTGCTAAGTGACTGACTTCGGCTTAAAGCTGGAGACGAAGGTATTGTATTTCTGTGAAACAATCATACCATCACCAAATAAAAAAAAAAATTATTTCTGAATTAATTCTTATATTATTGCAGTTCAAATATGAAAATTTTAAAAAATTTATTTATAAAAAATTAAAAGATAACATATGTATCCTGATATAAACTTAATTTATATAATAAAAAATTAAAAATGTTGTAACGTTCAAAAGAATCTATATTTTATATTAAATAATAATTATAAATAATTACTCAGAAATTACAGACATTCGGAAGATATACAATTTAAATTTGCTAAGTTACTTACAGTGCTTCGTCAGACCCAGTACCACATAAAGGAAATTGTCTATGTGAATCAATTCGTAGTTTCAGAGGAGGATGTCTGCCCCATGTAATATCAACTTCTTCACTAATCTTTTTTTCTCTTCTTCTTTCATCTCTTTCTCTGCGCTGTCTTCTTTTTACTCTTGCTTCTAAGTCCTTTTCAAAACAAGCTATTACATTGGCAGACAAATATTGAAATAAATCGAGTTCAACAATCTCAAACTGACATGTAACAGGCAAATGTTGTAGATAACGAAGACGTTTACGAAGTTCTTCAGTCATTGATCCACTTTCTTTTTCAATTATTTTTCCGCGTATTTGCAAAGGAGCTTGATCAAGACTGCCATATTCCATTTCTAACATTTTTACATTCATTGACTGTAGGTATACATGTTGACCATCCGACGCTGAAATAGATAAATAAATTTAATTTGAAAGTTATATTTTCCATAAGAATTTAAAAATGCCATAATAGTTTACCTTGATAAAAATAAAAAGGTTTAACTTGCTGTTGACTGCGTGTTTCAAGATCTTCAAACGGGAAAATTTGCTGATCATCTTCACTTCCAGTACAATTTTCGCTACTGACACTCTCGTAACGAATTCGAGAAAGTACATACTCTGAAGAAAGATTAATTAAATTGAATTCATCTGCTAATTTGTCACAATTGATTGCGTCTGATTTCTTGGCCATCGCTGTAGAGCTATTGTCATCTTCATTAATGTTTGGATTGCAGATAGTTTTTTTCAAAAAATCTTCCCTCTCTTTCAAAAGTTCCAACGCATGTTCGATAAAAAAAATTTCGGGGCAAGCTTCAGTTTCTTCTAAAGCATTTATAAGTTCTAATTTTTCTGACTGAATAATTTTCATAACATCATCTGGCTTTGCAAGTAGTAATTTAGAGTAAATTGTATCAATTTGAGTTTCTGTCAATGACAGAATTCCTGTTATGGATTTTTTATCAGTTTGCTCAACTGGTATGGGCAATAAAGAATTTTTCTCTCTTTTCATTAATTTTAAGCAAATTTCCTCACCAACATTGTATGATGGATATGCCAATGTAATTACACTAAAATAAAAGTAAAAAATTTATTTTCAAAAAATTACAAAAAGATCAAATTAAACATTTTTCAAATCTCTAACTATCCCATTCAAAATTTGTTACAAACCTATCTGTTATGATAAGCCATAAAAAAATTTTTAAATTTCAATGACTAAATTGAAAAAATTATGTTTATTAACTATGAGACTAAATCTCATTTTTTATATTTTCTACACAATAATGAGCAACATCTCAATACTGAAATTTTTGGAAATAACACAAATAAAAAAAAAAAATTAAAATGTAAAAGAACTTAGAATAATTTGAATATACTGAACATTACCTTTTTAAATCTTTTTTGTGAATTGCCTCATAGCATATAGGACATTTTCTCCAAGTTTTATCAGATAAAGACAAATAATGCAGGATGCAAGGCCAGCAAAAAATATGTCCACATCTAGTCATCTTCGCTGCAATTGGATAATCCAAGCAAATTGGGCAGGAAGCAAGTGCTACACTTTGAACTCTCTGAATTAAAAAAAAAGGAGAATATAAGAAAACAAAATTAATATTTTTATATTGTTAAATTTATTTGAAAGTAGCTGAAAATGAAATGAAAAAAAATTTATTTTAATAGTTATTTTATTATATTTCAAAATTAAAATAATATGAATCTAAAAAGTTCAAAGCTATAAACAAAAAAAATTTAAGTAATATTTTCCAATCAAGAAATTAATAAGCAATAATGCATATTTTTTTAGACTTATATTTTTATTTATGTACTGCAAGAGACAATTAGATACATTAGTAATAAAAATATTGAAAATACAAAAATTTTGTAGTTTCAAATGTAATTTAAAAAAAGTTACAGCACTGAGAAATTGATTCTTTTTGAACTTACAATTTGTTCAATTGCATCCCATTCAACTAATAAATCAGGATCAATAAGATGTGGACTGTAATCAACATTTTCCTTTACAATAAATTGACAACTGCAAAGAATTAAGTAAAACTTAGAAGGTTTGTAAAAAGAATTCATTTTATTTTAGTTATGATGAATAATGAAATTCATTTACCATAATTTTTTAACTATGAATTACAATATATTATAAAATTATATTTACCATACTTAATATATCTCATATTTTTATTTAATAAATGCATTGAGAATTGGAAAATGTTTATCAATATTTATTTTTCTGCTTATAAGAATAATTGCAACATTTAAGGTATAATAAATAATATAATTCATAAATGTTTAATAGCATTATTTATTTAGGACTTAGTTTCCCCTAAATTTTCATCTTGTTTGGAAACATTACAGAAAAAAGTACAATTTTATTAAACATTTGATACAATAAAACAGAAATAAAATTATTTACATAATAAAAGAACCAATCAAAATTTTATTCTTTATCTACATCTTAAAATATTTAATAATATAAAACCCCTCTTATATTATAGATTTGATACAATACTACTTACTTTGCCTGAAGGAACTGTTCTTTATTGTATTTGTGCTTATAAGTTCCTAGCCAGTTACTTTGATAACTTTTTGCTTGGATATTACTTCTACTTCCACCAATAGCTCCAACTCTTGGGGTATAATGAAAATTTAGCAGATGATTTAAATTCTGCTTTTTACTGCCAGATGCAAATCCAGACCTATTTTCTAGGTCTTCAAAATCAACTACCTGTAAAAAACTAAAATAATTAGCAATAGCTTCTATTTAAAAAAAAAATGTATTTCACTTTATTACAGTCTAATTCTTTTTTCTCAGATCTTCAGGTAGGACCTGAATAAGATTTGCAATAAGACGGATGAACGAAAAGATTTTGGAGTTCAAAAAACAAATGAGTTATTATGCAATAATTATTAAAATCAAATAATACCTTGCTATCCATCTTTCCACAGACATCATAATTTCTAGGTCTTGGTCTTTTATCAGGATATTTTCCCACTTTCGGCAGATTATTCTTACGATGTAAATCATTCTTGGAGTTGTTATAGCCACTAGATTCTCGACGTTTGTTAAATTTACCAAATGGTTTATTTGCCGTGTCTGAAAAAGAATATTTTTGTTGTGAATTATTTAAATTAAAACCAATGACCTTGAAGAGTTCATACTTAAAAATACTGACCTAAACCTTTTTTTTCAGTTACCCCACCCTTCGGTGGTGGCTGAATTGGTCGACCATTTGGTTTTTTTTCCATAATAGTATAATCTTCTAACATCTACGGTAAGTTGGTTTAAGGTCAGTTCTCCGCATGGAGATAGAACGAAAATCTTCAAACCCTTCATTTTAAAAATCCATGATTTTACGACAACTTGTTTAGAAAAAAAGTCAAAATGACTACCGAAAACTTATTAATTTACAAATGTAGAAACGCGTAAAGTAAACAAAAAAATTGTATAAGAGGGAAACCTCAATTCCGTCGTCGATATCAACGAAATTTATAGAAACTTCGCAATAAACTTCTAGTCGCTAAAATGGCGACTGAAAATAACACTGAAGCGGAAGTGGTTAGACACTTGGAAGGAAGTTCCAAAGCAGACACTACATGTTTTTAAGAATTAAATTTTAACTGATTCAAAATTATTATTTGAGTATAGAATCTTAGAATTTTCCAAACTTATATTTACGATCAGACGAGTTAAGTTTATCCAATAAGATCAACACTCATTTAAGTATTTTCAATTTTTATGCAATTCGACATGGGTGTTTTCCAAATATTCTCCGTCGTTGGCTCCCCTGGGAAAGGTTGAAAAAAATTCTCAACAATTCATTCTTGAATTGTGAATTGATATGTGTTAAGCATCGTTGCCGTTACTGTGATTATTTCTTTTTTCAGATCTCCATGTTAGAAAAAATTTACTTTTTATTAATGAAAATGATAAGTAATTAATACTTATTATTAAAGTATTCAATTTATTAGTGATATTTTATTAAGAAATGACCGATTTTACAAGTGTTTACCGCCAATTTTTCGAAGAATTCACTAGAATTCTTGAACAGGAAGATGATATACCCATAAGGGTTGCTTCATATAGTTTGACTTTGGATGAGATAACCGGAGAATTGATAGAATCATGTATGCAATACCTTACTGAGAAGTAAGTATTAGTCACAGTATGAGTGAAAATCATGATTCATTTAAGAGCATTTAGGTTTTCGTTAAGCGCGATTTAAAACTCTAAAAAATATTTTTTTAAAAAATTATTAAAAAAAATAGTTCAACATTGCAAAACAATTAATGACAATTTTCAATTACGTCCATTATAACAAAAATGGGAAGGAAGTAGAATTGTCTTGATTGTCAAATTCTAGCGAAGAATTGCAATAATTATATATTAATGGAAAAAGTCTGAGACAAAAAATTTGATGTTTGTCTAGATTAATATATATATTTTCAGAACGAAAAATCTACAAAAATATTAAACTTTTTAAATAAGCTTCCGAATAATTTTGAAATTCTCTATTAAATTAAATGTTTTTTATGAAGTTTTCATTTTAATTTTCAGAAAATGTCCTCAGTCTTTATTGGTTCCATTGACAGTAATTGCAGTTGAAGAAATAAAAAATGGTTTGAAAGGAGACAATTCACATGGTAAGACTCAATAAATTTTTTGAACTGAAATGTAATTATAAATTTTAAAGTAAAATCAAATTAGTAGTTTTCATAAATTCTAAGTTGAGATATACATGTAATCTCTCACTTATTGTAAAAAATAAAATCTCTTAAAACATTTACATTTTATGATGTAACATAATGTAAAGGATTTAAGACTAAGAATAAAATTAACTTAAGTTACAATTATAATGTTTATCTGATACTATATCATCTGAAAAAGTGCCAAATATAACATATGAAATCTTAAATTGCATTTGTTTTTTTACAGTCTATAATGTTTCACAGATTATGCACATGTGTATATCAAAACTGAATGAAATTTGTTTGCAATACACTGACAATGAAAAATTAAGTAGTCTTCCAGCTCCTGTTAAAGAACCATTTATTTCATATCATGGAATTAAACACAAAAGAAGAAATATGGAAGACAGACTTACTTGTTTACCTAGATTCAATACTTTATATAATATAAAAAGCAATAGTGAAGCTGGTTATTATGGAATATTTGATGGACATAATGGATGTGAAGTTGCATCCTTTGCTGTTTCACATTTGCATCAATTCTTAGCTGAAAGTCAGTATTACCCAGATGAACCAGTTTTGGCATTGTATGAAGCTTATGCAAAAACTGAATCATGTTGCAAATCAAAGGTAAGAAATATATCAGTTTTCTTGTTCAATTTTTATTTTAATTTATAATTTTCTGTAATTTTTTAAAGTTTTGGCCATTTTTTATGTTTAAACAATTAGTATTATGAAAACTGTGTTTCTACTTATTAAGAGTAGTAGTTTATTTTTTATTATGGATTTACAAATTCTTAATTTTTTTTTGGTAATGAATTTGATTATTCTTTTTATCAGTTGTCTTTCACATTTATATTATAGATCTACTGTCAGATTTATGATAAAAAGCAGCAATTTAATCACTAATATTGTTTTCATAATGAAATTTTATCATATTGCTATCATTTTGCTAAATTTTACTAATTTATTAATTTTTTGTTGATTGTAACTTTTTCAATTCACATGATTAAAAAGTAATTTTTTTTGCATGTTTTAATGAAGGAGTTTATACATGAATTAGTTACATGTCTTGTTTTATTCAACAATTGCATATCACTCATTTTGGATTTTCAAATATAAAAGAACATGTAAACATTTATTACAAAAAAAAACTTCTTAATCTTAAAAGATGATTATTTATTTTTAGCAATTGAAAAGTGGGACAACAGCAATTGCTATTTTGCATCAGCCAATGGAAAAAAAACTCTTTGTTTCATGGTTGGGTGATTCACAAGCCTTATTAGTCACACAAGAAGGTTATTTAATGCTCATAGATCCACATAAACCTGAAAGAAGAGATGAATCTTCTCGAATTAATAGTCTTGGGGGTTATGTCATAAATATAAACGGTTCTTATCGAGTCAATGGACAATTAGCGGTATCGCGAGCAATCGGTGACGAACAATACAAACCGATTGTAAGTGCAGAACCAGATATCAGAGTAATTAATTTAACTGGCTCAGAAGAATTTTTAGTAATTGGCTGCGATGGATTATGGGATGTTGTCGAACCGACCGAAGTGATTGAAGCTGTGCATTCCCAAATAAAAGAAAAACCAGGTAAGTAAAACTTATATAATGAAATTAAAATAAATTCAATAATTTGAGTTTAAGTAGTGAGATTTAATTTTGAGAAGGAAAAGTAATAAATGTTGATTTATTGGTTTAATAAAATTACTTTGATATCTATTGCTGTAATTGTCACATTTACAGACATTAATAAATAGAGTTTTCAAACTGTTATTTTCATTTAAAATAGTAATTTTTAACTTTAAATCAATTTATGAAATAAAAGAAAAACTTATGACACCCTGGCAATTTCTACATATGATGTGGTAAATCAATAAAAAATAATCATTTTATGTAAAATCTTCAATTTTCTTAGTTCAGGAAAAGTCAAGGCCAAAATAGTTGCATATTAAAAGAAAGTACAATACTAAATATTGAAATATTTTATATGTTAATAGTAATTTAAAAAGTTGTTGAGTATTTAATTTGCTAAATCAGTTAGTTATGTATATTATATAAATTGCCCAAGGAGTTTAAAATTAAATTTGGAAAATAATTTTTGGAACATTTTAAAATGTTGTAAAGTTAATTAAAAATTAGTTTCTTGCATACGAAGTAATATCGTTGAGTATATTTTAGTTATATACAGTTAATGGAGCGAATTACTGAGTTATATCGTTTAAATTTTTATATAAAGATTGACTAACACGATTGAATTAATCAAATTTTTAAAACACGTTTTTATATTATAATCATTAGTGGTTTATTAATGTTAAAATTTTTTTCTTCGTGAAAATTTTTCATTTTATAAGGTATAAGCTTGAAAATATTTTTATTTTTTTCTGCAATAAACCGGCAACTTGTTTAAATTAGTTCTATACTAATTGTAGGCGCTGAGTTTAAATAATTTTTAATGTAATCATATTAACTTTTTTTTTATTTGTTATATTAGATTTGACCAGGACAAAGCTTTTCATTGCCATTAATTTAATTATCAAGTAATGAAAAAAAATTGATATATAAAACTAAAGTTTTATAAAATGATACAAAATACGGATGTCTAATCTGATTGTTTACTACATTGTGCAAGAATGTTTTGGAAACATTTTTCTGAAAGTAGATTTGTCAAATGAAAATCATAGATAAAAAACGTTATAACATTTTTATTGATCATTAAGAATGATTGCTAATGAGTTAACCAAGTTATAATTTATTTGCTTATATTACTTATAAATTATTAATTAAAATCGTAGTGTAACTATTAAAAATTTTTAAAGTATTATTCTTTCACTTTGTTAGACAAGGACAGTCTCACTTATGATAACTCAACCGAGATTTATGGCTGAAAAAATATATTCAAATTAAAAGTGATTATACAATGAATTGGACTAAATTATTTTATCTTCAAGAAGTTTTTAACTAATTCATTATTAATATTCATAAAATATCGCTATACATAAAATATTTTTCCCTGAGAAAACAAATTAAATCAATCAAACGAGACAAATGCTCTAAGCCTAATTTTAAAAGTAATAGTAAAAAATAAATTTTTGTCTGCGATTTAATTTTATATAATTAAAGTTTATAATTGTAGAACTTAAACCTAAAAACTTATTTGCCATTAATATATAACTGTTAAAATGAAATTTCAATTAGATTTTAGCTAATTATCAATAATATGAATATATTACTAAAATTGAGTTTAAAATATGAAAAATTATACAATTGTCAGTATCTAAATTCCATAGATCCGTGCCCTTTATTGTCGGTAACTTTGATTAATTTGAGGAATTGCTCATCATGTTAAATATTTATAAAATTTTAATTCAAATTTAAAATTTTTTTTAAAAACATTGAATTATTTTAAAATCAATATTTACGTTGATGATTTGGCAATTACTTCTGAATATATTATTGGATGACAAGAACTCCAAGTGGTGTCAAAGCATTGTAATAAACTTCCTCGCTTAAAAATAATACAATAGGATTGGATTAGAATATTAAATATAAAACATTTTTATTTATTCTCTGAACTTGTTTTTCAGTGGTTAAACTTGATTAGAATGTTAAATGTAATATTTTTATTTATTCTCCGAACTTGTTTTTCGTTGAATGCTTTGAGTGTTTACTTTATATATCTTTCCGGTAAATTCTATGAATCCAAACATCAAAAGTATTTCATTTATATATGTTTGAAAAATTTATGATTTTATTTACGCTATTTTTAATTTAAGAAAGGCATGTAGATTTCATATTTATTTTTATTTTACGCATAATTTTAAATTTATAAATAATATAATATAAACGACTACAAAAAAAATATACTAAAAGTTCTTAAGTAATTTGACTAATAAATATTACATGAATCTTATTTGGCCGCGATGTCATTTTATAAATTTATCGACCTTTTTTAATAGCATTTATGATAATTATCCCTTTATTTAGGGCACATTTACTGAATTTACATAACATGATTTTATGTTTTTATACTATCATATATGAATCTCTCATGATAATGTTGTTCATTCGTTATAAATTATGCTTTACATAAAGTATTATTCATCAGCAGCATAGATTGTAATTTAAAATTAAGAAACTCAATTTTAGGTTATATCAGATTTTACTTATGTTTTAAAAGAAATTTATATTTGTTCTTATATCTTTATTTTCCATAAACTTATTTGGTTTTTGTTATAAATCACTTTAAGAAATTAATATTGAAAAATTAGTTTTTAAGGAAAATTATTAGCCATTTTTATATTAATTGCAATAAATTTATGATTTTTAATGTAGGTTTAAGTTAGGACTCAATTTTCAGGTTAACTGGAATTTTTTAATGTTACTCAGATTTAAAGTTTTATATAATTTACCTAGTTTTTAATTGTTTTTTAATTCTGTTGCATTTTATAATAAGATTTACAGCACTGTATATACTTGGGTTTTTGCATAAAAATGAATTTAAAGAAAATTTGGATGCTATTGTATTAAATCATTGTTGCAAAATTAGGGTGGGGAATGAGAAATTTTTTCAAGAGCTAAACATCTTCATTCGTAAACGTTAAATCGGCCTGATTCACGGTTGTGCTTTACTCGTATCTATTATTGTAATAGATCAAATTTGTCCGATTTTACCATAATTGACTATCAAATTAATGTATTTGTGATATTTTAGTTTTTATCTTAAGCCAGGGGCGACAAGAAAACTTATACAGATATATTTCAAATTATAAAAATATAAAAAGGTAATTTTTTTCATATTAAGTAAACTTAATGTTTTTATCTTTGGAATTTTCATTCAAACTATTATACCACATAGTAAAACTCATAAATTTTTTTAATTGTGATAGGACGCAACAATTATTCGTTTTGCGATTAAAACTTCTTTCGTCTTTTTTTACCTTAAAGTATTAAGAAGAAATTTGCCATTTTTATAACATTCTCAATATTTAAAAATTGATATTTAATTTTTTGAAACCTTCTTTTTATTTTCTCAAAGAAATTCTTATTTATACGATATTGATTCGGAAGGCTTTTCGTGACAGCAAATGTTGCTAATTTTTAATAATACGTTTGTTTAACTCATTTTTATAATATTGCGAAGTTATCCGAATTCTTCTCTCGTTTCTGCCTAACCTAATGCATACCACTAATTAAGGTCATCTTAACAATTGTGGATTGCAGAAAATAACTGGAGCGTAATAATAATTATCTAAACTAATTTCGATTTATTTCGTCATGAATACTTCATTCCATAAAGATATCTATCTATTCGCCTACCAGTGTTTCACAAGATAAATTAAATTTTAATTAAATAATTTATGATTTAAATCATATGTTTAATTGTTTTAAACCGATATCTTTTATTTCTATTCGAAAAATATGGATCAAGAATTGTACATAGATATCTATTTTTGGTCGATTTTTCTGCAGCTTTTTGCTGCATATTAGTATCCTAACTTCCTATTTTGAAACAGAAATTCGCTTGAAAATATTGTGATTGAGTTTGGTGTTGAAGGGTCAATGAAATCTCTTGATCCTTTTTTTTTGTAATTGATTAATGGTTCTTATCTATATGACTCAAAGGAAGCCTGACTTTTGTTTTTTTTTGTCACAGTATTTTACTTTTACGTCTGCATATGTTTGGCCTTGCCGAGACCTTTGGCTGTATTTATGATGATCATTATTTCACCAATCTTACGCATAAAATCCGATTTTTTATTGTTTTATTATACTGAAAAAATGAATTAGATGATCGTGATCATAGATGAACATCCACTGTTGTTCTTGCAACACAATAAAGTGCATGTTTTAAGTATTAATTCCGAAATTTACGTGGAAGTCAGATTAACTGAATTATGATTGCCAAAGAAATTATATTGTTTTAATGTAATATTAAATGAAATATAATTTTTCTTTTCAATACAAATACTGTCCTTTCCATTAATAACTCTAACATTACAAACGAAATTGTTAGGAGTGTATGGCATGAGTGCCTGTAATGGTCTGTTTGCTTGTGACTGTAATGTACTCTTAGTTTTCAAGTTCATGATATGCATCATTTTTTTACAACATACTTCGTGAATTTAGTTTCCAACAAAATTTATGTGATTTAATTACTTTTATTAAGAAATAGTCATTGTTAAAATTCGAATAAAAAAATTACTGTCTTTACTGTCTTTAAAAAAATTACTTTCATTGCTGTCTTTCCCTGTCTTTTTACTCTCTCACATCTTATCTCATCTCCCAGCCAAATGAATTTTCATTAGGATTTCGAATTTTACTTCTTTGATTTGCAGAACGTATATCTTAAATTTATATTTTAATGTTTTACTGAAATTTCACAGGGGCAAAATGTTTTTCAATTATGATTTTTCGCATAAGAAAAATAATTTTATTTACATTTTTTTCTTAGTATTTTCTTGACTTCATATTAATTTTATTGAATTTTGCAATAATTTTTTCATAATTCAAAAGAATAAACATTTGATTTTATTTTTCAAGTATTGCAAGTTTTCAAGATGTAAACATGAGGTTTAAAATGTAATTGTAATTGGATTTGCGCCATGAAAAGTGTCTATAAAAGCATATAGAGGAGTGTGTGGTACCTATAGATACACACACAAGATAGAATGATAAAAACCAAATGAAAATTGGGATATTTTTGTTAAACGAAAAAGACTAGTTGAACTTTAGTCTGACTTGCGTTAATAAAACGATGGTACCAACGATTGATAAATTTTTAGGATGTTATTTGCAAGTGAGAAAAAAAATTCGTAATAATTCAAATAATTCAAGGTTAGGTGTTGAACGTTTCATTTCTTACCAGATGAATGTAAAAAATTTAATATAAAAATATGAAACGTAATAATTTGATCATTGAAAGCTCGGAATATAATGAACCGTCCGATGAAATAATGCTAAATTTCGTGGTTGCGGAGATGTCTAACCGACAATTGCCGTTCGGGATCGATCCGTTTCACAAAGGAATCGGAAATTAACATTCACCGTAAGATTTAGTAGCTTCATTCGTGACCTTGATTGGGGTCAATAGTTGGCAGGTCGATCGCAATGAATTGCACCCATCGAAAGCCATGAAGTCAGTCTGACTCTTGGTTGCGGAAAAATTCATTGCAATTATTTGAGGTACAGTTTATTGGTGAAAAGCGCAGGAATTCAATGTTCCGTGACTAATCATTATTCTAGTTCCAGTTCATGGATTTATTTTTTTTAATCTCAAATCAAGAAAGTTAGCTGTGACCGCAGAAAAATTACTTTTTTCTTTGTACGTTTTTCAGTTTCATAAAATGCTTCTTTTATTTTGTCATTTAAGAAACTACCGAGATACAATTTTCACACTCCTACATGAAAAATGAGATTGAATTTTCTTTAACTTTCGATATTTTAAAATATCGAAAGTTCTCTCTTTTCTGCTTTAGTTGGTTTCCATTCGAGCATCGTTTTCTCTACCTAACAAACAAAAAATCTTGCAATCCTTGTTTTACGCTTTTCAAAAATCAAATATTTATAAACTAAGATAAATTTTTGAGAATTTATTGAATTTTGGAAGTATAATATCTAAAAGAAATCAGGCCAAATAAGTTAGTGGATTTTTTTTCTTTTTTTTGATTACACACAAGTTTACGATTCGAATGGCGAAAACCATAAAGTATCATCATGATCAATTTTCTTACAGGAAAAAGTTTAAATTCTGTTCGTCTTTCTCTGCTTCGGCAAGGCATTTAATCACAAAAGTCTAAAACTGAAAAATTTAAATATGATTGTGCATCGATAACAACCATTTATAATTGTATTTAAAAGCTGAGAACATAACAGGCTATGATTATTAAGAAAAATTGGATCACTGTCTATCAGAAAATAATCAGCACAAAAAATATTACTGTCAAGTAAATTGTTGAAAGTTTTTCGTAAATACTAATTTGGATTTAAATCAAATTTTAATAGAAAGATTATGCAATTTTTAAAACTTTAAAAAAAAGTTAATACCTATATTCAAAAGAAACTTGAAGTTTTGATATTCAAAAGAACTTGAAGATTGATTTATTCAAAAGAAACTTGATTGATGAAAAAAATTTTTATTTTAAGAAAATATACTTCAATGTGTCAATTATTATCTAGTGTTTTAAGCAAAAATTGGATAAAATCAATGTCATCTTTTAAACTGAATTCACATGCTTGGTGAATGTAACAAAAATTAAATTAATCATGATTAATTTCTGATCAATAAGATAAATAGTAATTTTCCAAAAATTAATTTAATAAATCTTAAAGATCTGGATCTTTCATATAATTTTAATATCTCACGTTTGTATATAAGTATATAAATTAATTTTTTATTCTTTCTTTTACTTTGAGAAAAACACAAATGTTTGTTGAAATTTTTGAAAGTTTATTCATGCATTTAAATACAATATGAAAGAGATTTCATCCAGTTATTGAATTTTTCCCCATTAAACAATTTTTCTTAACAGAAATACCATTCAGAGTAATGTCTTACAAAAAAAAAGTAATTTTTTTTACATAGAAAAGATTTTTCTTCATTATATTTAAATTTTTATACATGTAGTATATTTTTTTGGTTTTCTAAAAGCTAAATGAATATCCATAACGTAGAAATGTAAAAGAGATTATCAATAGCTAGTTTCTAATGATTGAAATGAAAAAGCATTTTTTTAAATCTTTGCCTCTAACGGGATAAATCGAATTTTTAAGCTATGAATAACATTAAAATACATATTAAAAGAACGTCATATTTACTTATATTTTCATTTTTTTCGTATGTCCTTTTTAATAAGAAAAAAATTTATCTAACGAACTGTATTTTTTTTCACATTTTGCTTATAGGCAATAGGACGTAATTAAATTCATTTTAAATTGCAACAATACTATTCAGAATTTTTTGATGTACATTAATTTATATTCAAAAGTGCGAACTACCTAAATAATATCGAATTTTTTTCGCAAAAAAATTTTATACTTTGATTTAAATATTTATATTAATGAATTGCGTACAACAGAAAATTACCATAATTACAGATAATTATGATTGAATTGGGATCTATACATCAATTTTCTAAAGAATTGCCGGGGTATGACAGCCAAGTCAACTATAACCATCACTCAGTGGTTCTCGTTCTTTATAAAAGATGTTTTAATGACGTTACGCCGTAAATAAATAATTACTTTTTTTAATTTACTTGCCTAATTTATAATAAGCAGTTACACTGCATGAGGTCGGAAAAGCATAGAAAAGTAAATAGATTTAAAATTTTACAATGACTAAAATAGGCCGCAAATCATTTTGATTATCGCATTTCAATACGACGGAGTTTATTATTTTCAAAAGATTATATTTTCATATCAGAGCTTAGCGCATCAGTTTTTATAATTTGCACTAAATGTTAAAAAAATAAAATTAGGAAAAATAGAATTTGATGAGATTAAATGAATCACAACAAAAGTTAGGTTTCTTAAAAACTTTTATTATGATTGAAAGATTTTTAAAAAACCAATTTATGAATATAATACTATTGGGGCTTATGTCATGTTTTATCCGTCTAAAATTAATCGAAGATTAGTTTTGACAATCCTAACTAAGAAAACAATCAATCATTCTACTGGTAGTTGATTCTTAGGTAGAATGTCTCAGCTTCCTTGCAATATTTGTTTAATTTCCCATGAAATCAAGGTTTTTCTGCATTTCAGTCTAAAGCATTTTTTACGGGTTACTGCTTTTTAAAAACATTTGTGATCCTTTCCCTTAAATTCTACTTGTTTACTGCCTTTCATTAATTTGCTTTTTAATAAAAATCATGCAATTCAGAATTTTTCATGTGGAACATAGTTTTTTATTTTCCTGAGTTTTTAGGCTGATCACTTCTTTTTCTAAATTTATGTATGAAACGAGTAACAAGATTCGCCTAAATTTTTATTTGTTGAATCTGGCCCTATCTTTCTTCGATGAGTTTTTTTCCAATCAGTTTCATACCCATTTATTTTCATACTCTCCTGTTATTCTGGATTCGTATTTGAAGTAGCCTCCTTATTCCAAGAAACTAAATAAAGAAAATATTTGCATTAAATTTTATAACCGATAATTTTTAATGGCGATTAAGACTTATTTAAGAATTTCAACCAGCATTCTAAATATGTAACTGACATTATTAATTAGTTTTGAATAATTCCATGCTGATAAAAGGAAATTATAAATTAAAAATTATACAATTACATCGTAAGAAGTTGAAGAAAAGTATTCTTTTTCTCATAAAAGGATGAATAAATTTTATTGTTATGAGAGGTTTTTTTGAAAATATCTATGTTACTTTAGTGCTGAGATATAACGGTAAAACAAAAAGTTGTTGAATATTTTACTATTTACAAAGAGGGACTTTGCTATAACTTGATGTCCGTTATTTTATTTTTAATAAATTAAATTGTTTGGTATATATATATATATATAGTATATGGACAAGATATGCTATCCTAGAAAGTGAAATATATTGTAATATTAAACAGTGCTTTGAATTCAGGCCATATTCTCATTCTTCTTAACACTGTTAATTGAACGGGAACCAGTTGGTTCCACATGGTAAGGCAATTAACCGAAAATTTCCATACTTACAAATGTGGAACAGACTTTGTGTTCTGGTTGACGAAAGTATTAGTTCTTTTAAAGGTCACCTTGTAGTACACAATAATATTGATAAAGGTATTGATGTCGTTTGCCGCAGCTAAGTAAATTTGTTGCGTTTGAGATCATTAACTGAAAAATTATAAAAATTAATTTTAAATGATATCTTGAATATGAATGGCAGTTTTAAAAAGTTATTGAAGTTTTGTTAAATCTCATAAATGATTATGATTCACTTTTCCTAATATTTAATTGTTCATTTTTCTGGTTGTAAATTGGTAATATTTTCTTTTCTAATTTTGGCTTTGATTTTAGCCTGACACTTCGATTTATGTATTTTCACCTTTATTCATATCAAATATATTGCCTTCAAAAATTTTAAAACTATTTCCAGTTTACCATTACCACAATTCTTACATACAT
Organism: Ricinus marginatus; assembly: GCA_028565995.1. Lineage (NCBI taxonomy): Eukaryota > Metazoa > Arthropoda > Insecta > Psocodea > Ricinidae > Ricinus > Ricinus marginatus. Next base: position 47,338 of record JAOWBB010013876.1, read on the forward strand.
GTGAATATATTTATCTCAAAAATATAAAAGCAATAAATATTACTTTTTTAAATAGTTAATGTGGAAGCTTTAAGAACCTTAAATTTTCAAATTATTAGGTTCATACTCGTTAATAGTGCTTATTTTTATGATTATAAATTTTTAGCTATATACGAAAAATATTTTTATTGCGATAATGATCTTGCGCTTTTGACATGAAGAAGAAAGATGCTGTTTGTGGAAATCATCTTTAATAATTTTTCATTTTATAGACCAATCATCGTTTTAAAGTAATCGGTTCGAAGCATAAATAATGGTATTGATGATAATTTTGCTTAGATTTCAAAAGTAATATAATCATTTTTACCAAGTTTTAAGTTTGGCTTTAGGAAATCACACTTTTTGTTATTGGACAAAATGATAGATTTTAAGTCATTGCTTTTTTTCTGAAGTCACTGGAGGAAGTCACATTGTATTTAAAAATAATTTAGAAAAAAATCAATGATTAAACTAAATTTAATTGTTTTGTTGAACATTTGCACTTGCTTAGTTGAGCGAATCTTCACTGAAGATTTATTTTTCAATTTAATTTTACTTCAATCATTGAATTGTTTAATTGTGTGGTTTATAATCGAAAATTATGAGTAAAATTGTCTTATGATTTTTTTGACTAGTTTGATATTGTTACTTCGGAATAAATTAAATATAAAAACATTAGAGATGGATAAACTTAAAAATTTTTCATATCACGAGTCTTTTATATTCATTCATTAACTGATTTCTCATGTGTGTGCTGCAATATAGTTTATTCGTATTACACTTTAACAGAAAGCTTTGTAAATTTTAAATGTTCTCATGTTCACGGATAGTATAGAGGTGGTTAAACGAAGTTGCGAACTTCGATATTAAAATAATTGGAAGATTTCACTATTATATTGTGAATAAGACGAAATGTTTCACTAATAGTAAACCAAAGCTGTTGAATAAAATTTTGTTTTAAGGACGCAATAAATAATATATTTTTCTAAAACTACGAATTTTATTCGGCATTGAAGCATCTAATAAATGTTCCGAGTTTTTATTCCTAAAAACATTGAAAATATGTAAATTGATGAATATCTGCAGTGGGAATGAGGAAGAATACCAGGTATAAAACATTCTCACATATAAAAAAAAATTTCTCTTGAGGTGTTTGTTTAAGGTTTACTTTCTTATGATCTCATATCTTTGATTCATTATGTTAAACAATTTAGATTTCTTCCTAAAATTTTTTCTTCAGTGAAGTCGTTATTGGTAGCTTAAATTTTCCACAAGTTATTTATTTATTTTGAATGTAAATTTTAAAATATTTTAACTTTCATGTTAAAGCAATAGGAATTGAAGCAATTTCTTTACGAATTTTAAAATCTGTTCTTAAATTCATACATCAAATTTGTTCATTTGTGATTTTATCTAAAATTTAGAAAGACGAAACTCTAAAATGATTATAGGTTTAAAGCGAATTGTAAAATTATAAAAGTGTTCGTAATTTAACAATTTAACACATTATTAATGAAAATAATAAACTTCTTTAAGTTTATTATTTTCACAGAAAATTTTATTAAAAAATATTTATAAAATGTAGTATGTTCATTTTATTTTTAATTTCATTAATTTAATTAATATGGAGATTTTTACTATTAACTTTTTTATTCATATAATATTACTTTAGACTTTCACTGAAATGTTATTAGATTCCTTAGAAAGAGGCAGAAAAAATAATTCTCATATTAAAAGAATTATAATATACAGTTTAAATTAAATGAATCATAAAAATAAAAATTTTGTACAAGGTTTTTTACATTATTTTAATATTTATTTTATATTTTTATGCTAGATAGGGATAGGCAGTTTTTTCTAGACAAAAATTTACTTTTGAAATTAAATAATTTCATAGTAAGCCACATATATTAGTTTTCTGCGAATAACATCACTTGCTGGATACATCAATAACAGTAGATATTGAGTGGAGCAAGGAACAATACAAGCCTGCAGATTTGCTAGAATGAAAGGCATGAACCCCCAATATTATAATTTGAGGTGGGATCATCATTGATGATATTATTAATTAGTAATAAATATCCATAATAAATTTTTTTATGTAATAATAAAAATGATTAGATTTGAAAGATATAAATAATTGGAGTATCAACCAACAAAACAGTTTTCATTTGTTGCAATAAATTTTGTAAATTGTTATGGTATCAATATATATATTAAGCCAATTAATAAATTTGAAGACAAAACATTAAATTTGCAGTAAAGTAAATAAAATTACACTTAATTTAAATTGGAAAAGATGGTACTTTTTTAATTTAATCACAAAATGAAAGAATCTATTTCATTTGATAATTGATTTATGTAAATTAATTATTATTTAATTTTTGCAAATCAATTATTTTGCTTTTTGACTAAAACATAATTTTTTGTGATTTTATCGTTACTTATAGAAATTTTTCAAAATACTTCTATTTTCATGTGGTGTCCTATAAAACTTTTATAATAATTTTTCTTCTACTACGTTAGCGATATAAAAGAAAAAAGTTAAAAAGCTAAAAATCTAAAAACATTAATTTTCGATCACTATGTACTTTCTAATTTTTTTATTTTCTGGTAAACCTTATCGAAGGACTTGGGGGGGGGGGGGTTGCATAAAGCCAATCACTGATTTAAGTTTAATGCTTAACTTCACAATTTAAATATTATTTTAAACTGAATTAAGTTTTAAAGTTTAGTTTTGCGGCTTATTTTAAAGTGAATGGAATTTGCAGTTTTCAAAAGGATTAATCATGCTTGGCGGAGTCATAAAATAAATGAATGGCAAACCATTATAATAATTGCATAGATAAATGATATTTCTTATTAGTTGATAAATCAAAATGCATTTCATTTTGCGAATTTTTCAAAAATATTACGATAAAATAAATTTTCACCTATCATTTCACAACATTTGATTCATATATTGAATTTAAATCATGAATGCGCTTCATTTTTTTTTGTCATAAACGAAGCAAATTATAAAACGTGAGAATCTGTCTGAAGATTCTTTCTATCTGAAGAACATAAACAGATTCTCTTTCTGAAGAACATTGTCATCTTATTGTAGATAATTCAGGGTATTAAATTAGATTTATTCATCCAACAGGGTTGAACTTGAAGGTTTTTAGTCTTTTTTTTTTTTTAATTCATGACTAATGTTTTAAATATCTTTAGAAAATAATTTTTTGGTGATAATTTATAAACTATTACAATAAGAGTAATCAATTAATTTTATTTTAAATTGTGAAATTAAAGAGAAAATTTTAGTTTAAAGCCGAAATGTTGCTGAATTCAAAATTTAGTTAAATTTTTTTTTCTGCTTTACGTAGCTCGTAAATGTCTTGAGTTTTAAAATTGTAAAAGAGATATTAGTAACTTCTTGTAGTCCTGTTTATAATTTTCTTTACTTGCATAAAGATTTAATTAAGATGACTTTTGTCAGTTTTTAAAAGAACAAAATTGAATTTGTATTTAAAACCCATAGAAAAAAAATTTGATGTGTTTATTTATCTACCTTTTTTAGTTTTTCATGTGTCAGAAATGGGTATAAATACTTAATATATTTTCTAATAAGTTCTCTGTAATATTTAAAAATTGTAACGTATTTTCGTCATCGAACTGCGTTCGTGAGGAATAAATTTTAAAGGAATTTGAAAAGATGGAAAATACATGTAGTTTGAATATATCGTTAATCAAATACATGCCACTCATGATTTAACAAACCTTTTTAATGTCACGGGCATAATTTTGACGATTTTTCATTTATTATTTTTCACTGAATTTCACAGTTTCTTCCTATAATCTTTTTCAAAACATACTGAAGTTGATAAATTGAGTAAGCTTTTAAATGTTGCTGTCAGTAACGTTCTTCACGCTCTTAACTAACAAATTTTGATTAGAAAATAATTTTTTTTAATACCTGAAGAACCAAAAAAGGTGTTACAAATGTGTTAAAAATTCATTTCAAATGTGTTTCCTATTTTAAGTTTCAAGTATTGAATTCCTAATCAAAGAAATTTTAGAACAAAATGGAATTAGTCGTAATTTAATTTTTTAATAAATAAAGTAAATCTAAAAAGATTAATCCTAAGATAAGATTTAAACTATTTAAAAAGTAATCGTGTTGTCATCTAATAAGCAAGTTAGAAAATTTATAAATTTACCGGAAACCATAAATGTTTGCGACTTCCTTTTTTCCTTTAAACGATAAGTATCGAAAAACTAATTCCCTTTTATAAGCAGGGAAATATATGAAGATATACATATTTTTATAACTGCATTTGAATATATTATAACTGCATTAATATTTTATAACTTTATAATTGAAGTTGTTTGTATCAAACATTACTATAAATATTTTTCAACTTAGTCATTTGATGATTTCAGTTTAAAAAAAATAATTACATTTTGTATGTCATTCAGACAGAATATTTAATGTCGATGGTTTGAAACAACAAGCATTCTGCAATTCTTTTCCCGAGCCTGTTAAAAGCTCGGGATTTGGATATGAGTTACGACCGAGGAAGTCCTTGGAAGTGGTAACGATAATAATTACGATAATTTTGTTGTTCAGTTTATGACGATGAATCACTCACACTTTGGCATTATGGGCATACGCCCAAGCTTGCTGACGGTTGGGCCTATATAAACATAGTAGCTTATTTTTATGTGGAGATTCTTAAATTTAAAATAAGCGATGGCGTTTAAATATTTCAAATATTCCGATTAATATGTAGTTAAAATTGCGCAAGGAAATTGTTTAAATTATGGATTTTCCATGCTCCATATGAATGTATGCCACGTTCTTTGGCAGTTACGTCCTTCTTAAAAATATAAAATCCTTCTATTTAAAATAAAAATATATTGAGACAAAAATAGTGAAAAAAATACATAGCACGAAAATAGTTTTGACGTAATCTTTCACTGTTTGAAAATAGCCAATTTTCGTTATTCGCCCAGAAGTTTAGCATGGGGAGAAAATGAGCTTTACTTTTGGGGGAAGGGCTACGCACAAAGTGCAAAACGGGAATTTTGAACGGTGTTTACGCAGTCGGCTGTCAAACTATATCCCATTCGATGTGCAATTGGAAGAAATCGCTCTAGAACCCTTTAAACAGTGGATGTAAGAAGCTCTACTAATAATTCTCGTGCTAGTCACTGTAAGATATTCTTTTTGTAAGTGAAGTTTAATGTCAAGCGCAGACTTCGTTGCGCGCTACGGATGCAGCGTCCGGTAGACGTCGACGAACTGACATTTACCAGTTCGTGTCAAACCAAGACTGAAGAGTTGCAGTTTTAGTTCTTTTACGTGCGTTACATGTTAACATTTTCTTAAATTTCTTTGAAATATCTTGGTTTTTATTTCTCTTACTTTTTTTAATGTATTTATTTTTTAATTTTAAAATATTTATAAATTTCTGTTGAGCGGACGTTTCAGTTTGTCTTGGATTTATTTGAATTGTTGAATTTTTTAAAAAAGGTAATTTTCACGTTGGTTCTTGCAAACTGTCATTGAATTTTTTTTAAATATATGTAAAGGTTTGGGACAAAACTAAAAAACTGTAATCTTCCATCAATGGCAGTTTTTATAATTGAATTCTCTTTTGTAATTTAGTTTTTTTCAAATATTTTTCGGCACAAAAAAAATAAAATAATTTGAAAAATGTTTCAGAGTTTCAAACATTTTTTTCAGTATTACAATTCTTTCTTATATTTTTACATAATTTTCTTACTTTTTAAAAAACACAAAGTGAATAAGACAATTATTTTAATAGGATTGAAAGTTAACTTCTTTTTCCTTTTTTACTGAAAATTTCAACATTAAATCTTTCACGTGATATATTTTGAGACAAATTTCAAATGCATTTTTATATAATAAATTCAAAATTTAATTACCTAACCTAATTACTTTTCAAAAAAACATATTTCAATTTTTTTATTTAATTAATTAAGTAAATTGCAATGCATTCATGTTTTGGATCACATTTTCCAAGTTTCATGGTTAGTCTCTTTTGCTAATGCAAACAATTTTAACTGATGTTTTAAGTTTGCAAATCAAATTAAACTTTTATTTATATTGAAATCATTTTAGTTGAAATTGTAATTAATATTTACCAACGTTTAAATTTAGCGTACTTTTACGATAGATATATTTTTGCAGTTAAAAAGGTCCCTACCTTTTTAAGCTAAATATGAGTATATGTTTCTCAAAACTTTTTAACATTATTTTTAAAATTATAAATGCTTTCTTATAACTAATTAAAATCAAAAATAAATGCAGCCTATTTTACTAAAATAAAAAAACTGCATGTAAGAAATTTGGTATTAGAACAGAAGTGTTATTTTTATGAAACGAAAAAGTTACTAAGCTGTCCCTAAAGAGATGAAAAGAGTTAAAACCTTGAAAAAAATTAAGACAAGCAGTCATTAATTTTTATAAACTAACTTTTCAAATTCTACTATATATATTTATAATATATATATATTGTGTGTGTATAATAAGATTATTTCATAACAGAATTATTACAATTCGCCTCGATATCTCAGTTTTTTGTTAAATAGGAATTATTCACAACAGATTTTGTAAATATTTATACTGTTCAGATATAAATTGCATGTTGTATTATTGCAATTGTCCATTTAGAATTCTTAATTTATTTTGTTAAACAATTTAAATTAACACTGATTTTTTTAAAATTTATTTTACGTTTTACACAAATATTTTTGTCCATGGAGTAACAAATTATAGCCTAAATTTTATATTTAATGACAAATACATTTACAAAATTTATACAAAATATTTTACAAAAATCTAGTGTCACTTTTTAAACAAATTATAGTAAAAAACTTAAGTATTATATTTTTTTAATTTTTTAAAAGAATAAATATTTTTTATTAAATATTTTTGGGTGAAAACTATTTGACTAATAAAAAACTTATTTCAACTAATAAATGCTCAACGTGCTCATTGCAAATTGTGAAAATTTTCTGCGTCACAACTTCCATTCCATCAACTATTGGCATGACTTGTATTTAATATGATATCTCCATTTCGATATTTTCTTACCAAAATCTTAAATTTTTTTATAAATACGAAAATATATTATCACAAAAATCGTGGTAATTTAGAATTTGTTTAAATTATATTTAAAAATCATTAATTTTTTAGGTCTTCTATTTGAAAGAAACATTGAATTTGAATCAAAGATTTACAAAATTTCTGCTTTTCGTATTTCAGAATTAACTTGTCATGTGAGACAATTCAAAAATAGACCCTATGTTTATCTTTTTTTTTCATTACTGTAATCCGTTCTTTAATTTTTTTAAATGCAGAGTTCTAGAGTAATATTGTAAATGATCTTTTTATCGAAAGTGAGACAGTTTTAAATTTTATATAAATAAATATTTATATAAAGTTAAGATTTATATATATGTATAAATCTAAATATATAGATCTACTGGAATGTTCCGGTCGTTTGGGTAATAAGAAGCTTCAACAGGTCTGCGCATTTTCACTTGACTCATATTTGGCTCTCTCATTTTATCATTGAATGCATACATA